>JANHFR010000383.1:17503-36733 GCA_032468015.1 Mimophis mahfalensis | reverse complement strand
ATATAAGCTGCAGAGTTTCCCCAGCCGTTTGCTGGTTTTCTCACAATGCATTAAAGAGCTGTTGCATTTGATCACACCTGGCTTCCTGAGTCCTCATTCCCACGCTTGATCTTCGGATCTAGCAAATTGCATTCATAAGCCTTTCCAGTTGTACTTTAAAACTGAATTGTTCATGCATTTCATATTCTCTTTTTCCTGAATCTAGCATTTTCTCCTGACCTTTCCTGAACATAAAATCTATAGACCTTAGACTAAATGCAGCTCTCTCACACTGAATGTTCTCAATCACTTGGTAACATCAGAGAGGCTGCAAAGTGATTTTCAAAGGCATGCATCTTTAGCCATTTCCTGAGTGTTTGCTTAGACAAGCATTTTGCAACATTTCAGGGTTGTTCTATAATGAACGCAACAATTTAGGCAATGGTGTTTATGCACATAAATGAAAGCCCAGCACATTCCTTTGTTGTAGTTCTTATTAGTGTACTTTAGCTATCATAAAGTATCCCATAAATGGATTTTGAATTGAAATACAAAAATTACTGAAAAAAAATGTTTTCCCAAAATGTTGATATGAAGTCATACTAGGTTATGAATTTGCGGAGCTTGAATCTTAATTCTGGATCTTCCTAGTCCATCACAATATATATTGAGGACTTCACCTATTTGGTGATACTATGACAGAACAACTTAACGCTTAGTACATATAACTAGTTGCCTGATGAAATTATAGGGTTGCATGCTCAAGCTAATGTTATGCTGGCAAAGCACAGTTGCATAAAACAAGCAAATTTTCTACAGATGTGTGACTTCCCTGGTTGTTTTGGGGAGAAATTTGGCACACATTCAGCAAAGCACTTACACCTACATGGAATTAAATATTTTGTACTGTTTATCACTCAAAGTGGCCACTCATATAAAAATATCTATTCTCAATATTTTAACAGCACAATCTAGTACCTCTGAAGGTCTGAATAGCTCCTCGCTATTATTTACATTTTATGTCATTGCTTTTCTAACCAATGCAATTGCCAGCAAGTTGGCAGGCTTCTCACAGGTTTGTATTGTTTGTTTTTTTGTTTTGTTCCAAGTAAAGCTGCCTTTTGCAATTAATGAGGATTCTGTCAATGCCATTGGTGTTCAAGTGATGCTCCAAATGTTTTCAAATAGCACCCAAGATTTCTATGACTATTGAGACTACTTTTGCTTTCTTGTTCCACAGTTGTTTGATTTCTGTTTGTCAGTTTTTATATTTTGTGATTTCCTCCAATTCTTTCTTTTCAACCCTGCTGCCTCCAGGTATTGCAATATTCACTATCCAGACATTTTTTTCTTTCTTAACAGCAATTAGGTCTCTGGTCTTGTGTGGCAGATGCTTGTCTTTTGAATTCTAAAATCCCAGAGCACTTGGCTTCTTCATTTTCTCTTACTTTGTCTATTTTATGGTCCCATCAGTTTTTGCTTGCAGGAAAATAAAATTTCTTGCAGATCTCCCAATGCTCCGTTATTGTAATTTTGTCGTGTCATTGTTTGTAATTGGTCTGTGTGATCTTCTGGCAGCAGTTAACTACTGTTAGATAGTAGGTAGTCTACTGTAGATAGTCTACTGTGTCTTCAGTTTCTTTGCAGAAGTGGCATTTGTCCTCTGCTGCTATCTTATCCGACAGCCATGATGGCACAGCGGTTAGAATGTAGTACTGCAGGCTAACTCATTGCTCGCTGCCAGGAGTTCAATTCTGTATAGTTATTTATTTATTTATTTTAATCCCATTTATATCCTGCCCTTCTCCGAAGACTCAGGGCGGCTTACAATGTGTTTTAGCAACAGCCCTCATTCCATGCATATGCCTGCTCATTAGGGCTCTCATCCCCCCCCCCAGTGGCATTTCACACAGTTAGCTTATTGCCCCCACAATCTGGGTCCTCATTTTACCTACCTCGAAAGGATGGAAGTCTGAGTCAACGTTGAGCCTGGTGGGAGTCGAACCTGCACTAATTGCAGGCAGCTGGTAATACTTTAAGAGGCATTAAACCCATACACCACCACGGCTCAAGTTAAAGGTTGACTCAGCCTTCCAGCCTTCCAAGGTCAGTAAAATGAGGACCCAGATTGTTGTGGGTAATATGCTGACTCTGAAAACTGCTTAGAGAGGGTTGTAAAGCACTATGAAGAGGTGTATAAGTCTAAGTGCTATTGCTATTGCTATCAATTCTTGTTTTCCTTGCATTTGCTCTTTAGACTTAGTGTTGTGCAACATTCAATAAGTCTTCATGGTGTACTAGCTTCAGTACCCCTCTTCCCATTCTTCAGATACTCTGTGAATGCCCTTTTTAATTCTCAACTGCCTAGTATATTTTCAACATTTCACAGCCATCAGTGTTCAGGCAAATATTATTCCTTATAGATATTCCAATGTATATCATTATTATGGTTGTAACACAGACAGCTGTTTAGACTGGTTTTGGTTTTTATGATTATTATTTTGAATTTTTAAAAACTATGTTCACTGCCATGAGTTGCCTCAGCAGGATAGGAGACCATAAACTAAATTCGAATAGTTGAATAAACTAAAAATACAGAGAGGAACAAGTAAAATAAGCTATTTCAACAAGTTCACAGAAAGTGGCCCAAGTATGTAATGAGAAATTGTATTTCCTTAGGGACTAAGCATACCAAAGAAGGAAAAGCTAAAAGGAATATGAAAGTCCTTTATTGCAAAGCACTACATAATTTATACCGAACTTCAGCTAAACCTCATTTATCTAAATAGTTTCGGAGAGACTGCCAAATAATGTTAGATAAATTGGAGCACTAAGTACGGAATAAATTTAGATTTGGTGGGTGGGTGAATCTGATATTAATTGGGAAAAAATGCAAAGGTTAATTGTTATTTCTGAACTACAAGAATACAACACAATATGCTTCTTCCTCTTAGAGACATGACTCCGAGAGGCCTCCAGTGTATTGTTCTGAAGACTGTTCCATTTGGATATGCTTAGGTTTGTAAAGTTCACCATAATGTTGAAGGCTTGTCCATGTTTCTTACATTTTGAACTTGTCAGCCTTCCCTGACAAACTAGACAGGAAACAAGACCAAATGAGCCAATTCTACTTTACCTAAGGCTACATTAACACAATCTTTCCAGTCTGCTAGTACAACTCTTTTTACACTCTGAGAAGTTAGGGACAAAAGAAACCCCCCAGTTTTGCCTGTTTCTTTGCCCATTATGCAGCTGCAAGCTGTGTCCTCCCTTAACTGATCTCTCTGCCCTAGGCAACATCTCTACCCCCTCTCTGTCTCCCAAAATCATTCCCATATATATACATACATGCTACTTCCAAACCTTCTTTCATGCCATAAATCTGTTAAAAAAAAAAAAAGAACTATTTAACATCTCCATGCTATGGACTTGGTTTTATATGTTGCAGATTTCTGCTCCTCCTCCTTCTGCTGTTCCTCTTCCCTCTGGTCCTCCTCCTCCTCCATCATTCTGTAGAGCAGAATTCTCAAATCCCACAATTCAGTTTGGAATCGGGAACCTGGATAATGAGATGTCAACATTTGTGGCATCCTTGCAGCCAATTAGATTTATTAGGCAATCCATTTTCCAAAGCAGAAGTGCTGTTTTTGTTTTGATCTTATAATAAGAATGAGTGATTTTTCAAGCAGGCCCAGTCTGCTAATTAATTGTTCACTAAGTTACATGGGGGATGCCTCTTGAAAAATTTCCTTTCTTTTTAGGGACAAAAGAAACCCCACAGTTTTGCCTGTTATCAAAATGAAGTATGTATGGGCAGTTATATCAACCCAAAGTTCAGTCAATACATTAGTAACATCATCAAACCTGGGTCTAGAAAATGGGTCATGGTTTTTGATTTTTTTAAAGGATCGTTTTTAAAATTCATGATGACAATAATGCTGGTGATGATGATGATGATGATGATTTCAAGTGATTAAAGCAGCTTTCTGAGAGAAGTGGTCATTAGACCATAAACTTATGCTTTCTAAGAAATTAAGTTCTTCCAAGTAGTTTGATATGAGAACATGTCCTCATGTTTGTAACTGTATAGGTAGGCTCATATGTATACATACACATAAAAATGACTATTTATTTTTATTTTTCCTTGGTCTCCACTGTTACTGGTTTCCAGAAGAGTATCTATTGAACTAATGTGTTGCACCATATTATTTCATAGTTATAGATATATAATTGTTACAGCAAACTCTCAAGTCTTCAATTAATCATCAGAGATCAATCTGATCATTACAATCAACCATCAATCAAATAATTAATCCAACAAATACTGGTAGTAGTTTTTGGGTGCATTTTTTTAAAAAATGGGGTGATTATTATATCATGTACACTTACAGAAAGGTAGAAGAAAAAGTATTCATGGGTTCTCCAGCTTTAGTAAGCAGGGAAAAAAAATATTATGTTAGGGTTATTGCTCATTCGATCCTGGAAGAATAGAGACTGTCCAGCTAGGATACTACAATAATCTTCCTTTTTCAAGGCACATTGTAAATAATATGTGAAGCCCTGGATCTAGCAACTCATTTTACAGCAATTTTCTTCTATGTATAATTCATGCAGGAACCCACAAATAAGGTTCTTTCGAGTAAAAAAGCCTCTGGGAACTGTATCAGCTAAAACTTTCAATAGCTGCTACATGACCTCCAAACAGAGCCTTCTTTCAGCTGCTTGCTCAATCAAATCATCTTCTTTTCAAATCTGCCTAATATCATCTTGAATTTGGAACAAGGGAGTCACTATGCAGTTTGTATAAAAAGGAAGGTGATGGATGAACAGAACATGGAGGTGAACTTTCCTTGGGTAGTTATGGCAACTGTCAGAATTATTAGATGGAGCTATTCATTTATCTTGCCACCAAATTTCAGTGGTGTGATTTTTTTTTTTGTAAGAGTAAAAAAAAAAAGCAGGGGGGATTTGGATTGGCATGTGACCTATGAATTGTCATTGCTGCTCTTAGGGTTGCTCTAGAAATCTGATGAAGACAAGAAGCTGATGGAGTTCTACTGAACCCTTATCTTATGCTTAATCTATCTGTATGTATAAAGTTATTATTGCAAAAAAGAAAAACCTCACAGTGATTTGGGTTATTTAATAGGAATTAGTTAAAGATTGACATTTGTAAAATGGAAGTCTACTCTTGAAATTACCAACACTGCAGGTAGCTTTGTCAATCTTATTCAGCACCACGGTAGGGTGATGCTCAGCTAACCAGAGAGAGAAAGGGAAAAGCTGTGCCAGAATCACTTCTGGCTCTCTTCCTGGGTTTTTTCCCCCCTCTCAAAACTCACCCCAAGCAGGTTTTGCTGGTGATCTGAGGTAGACAACTTTAGCTGGAACTCATTTTCTGTCCTGCTGACATAACTGTTCTACATCGGGAAGATGCTTTCCTGGCAGAAGCTGCCATTCTTCTGGTGAGACACATCATCCGTCAGAGAGAACATTAAACCATTTACAATGAAGGCCAAACCTATTAAAATGAGATCCATTTGGGGAATATTGCTCAAAAAAAAAAGGCTGGTCTTTAACATTAAGAGCAGCAGCCTACTTCCTGCACTCAGCATTTCCATTTGAAAACAAGCCTGCTAAATAACTCTTCTGCAAGCATTCTCATTTGCATCCCCAAGAGAAGGCATACAGTCCATGCCAGGGCATTTACTGTATCTCTTGACTGCAGCCTCATCAGTTTTTCTTCTTGTCAGGGAAGGAAAAAAGTTAACCAAACACATTAGTAATTCTGATTAACTGCAAATGGCTTAAGCCCAGAGGTGTCCCCGTGGTGCAATTACCAGCCTCCCCCTTCACAGCAATACAAGAAGTATTGGTTTATGTTCATGTAAGGCTATGATTCTGCAATGACTCAGTTCTCAGTATCCAGATATTTGCAGCCAGACAGGCACTCACACCAGGAGGAAAAAGCCTCCTAACTTCATGGAGCAATCCATAAAGGTGTATTCCCAAAGATTTTTTTGTTTTGTTTTATTTGGGGGAAAATGAAAAAAAAATCTGGAAAAATGTGGGGGTTTTTTAATGCACAGTTTCACTAAGAACCATAGCACAGTCCTAACTTAATATCTCAAACAATATTTCAGTTAGTTTCATTTGGAAGAAGAGAACCTGCCTGGTTGCTTTGTGGCCCCATGTTTGCGACTTCTCAAGCATGGCATTATTGCTGTGAAATGAGGACCATCAAAGGGAAAGATAATTGTTGAAAACAATTGCTTTATCTGCATAAATTTGCTGTATAAAAGTGTAAAAGTCAGCACAGACTGAAGAAGCAGCAGTGAGAGACTGGCTGATATTCGTTGCCATAGTTCCAAGAAAAAGCCAATCATACCGGAGACAGTTAAATTTTATGGGAGACGACCATTGTCTGGTCATCATTTGAGGTCGATGGATAGAAAGGACTGGTACTGAGAATTCTGATGTGTAGTCACTCTGGTTTTTTTATTTACAAATATTTACAGAAGACATTCTTGAACTGTGCTACAATAGAATGAAGAATGAGGATAAGAGAGTAAGAGGACTAAGAATAAGAAGAGGGCATACATGCAAGCCTCCTTTATATAGGCTAGTGTTAGCCGTTAAGAGCAGGTGCAAACTAACAACATTTAGGTGTGAATCCAGGGCTTTTTCCAGACAGCCTGGTGCCAGCTAAGTGGGTGTGGTGTGACTCCCAGGCAGCCATCTTAACTCACATTTAAGTACATGAAATCAATTGATGAACATAAAAATATTCAACAGACATAACGTAGGGATAACTTGCCAAAGGAAATCCTAAAGTTTCTTTCCAGAGTGATCTGCTTCCCTTGGAAGTCTCCTTACCAGAAAATGAACCTAACCTCCAAGTTGTGGACCTTGCTATATTGATGCCTGAGTCCAAAAGTTCTGCATACTCAAGAGGAGAAATCAAACTCCATTAAGCTCAGGAGAGTGAGGAACGGGATTGGACAGTTGTAGAAGGCAATCACATGCAACTGCCTAATGGACTTGCGGCTAAGACAATATAGATGTGAGTCTCCATGTGCTTTTCTTCAAATTCAAAGCATAGCACATAACCTTAATTTGATCTTTACTCTTTTACACTCTAACCAAAGCTTAAACAGTGGATCATTTGTCTATGTTAACCATGGCTTAGTCAATTGACTCAATTGACTAGGTTTCACAATACATCAGATAATAAATTAACCACCTGGGATGAATAAAGACAACATGTATGTGAAAATTCAGCCAGCTAGTTTGAGATTCAATGTGTTGTTCAAACACAATCACATAATAAACTCCAGCTTGAGTTTAGACTCTATTTTCAAAGACCTGGGAGTTTCTAGCAGATGGACTGTTTTATTGCTTCCCAGGCAGGACACTGAGCCAAACATGCCTCCAAGGTAAATCTGGGTCATTAGATGAGGTGAATGAAGGAATTGAAACTTGAGAAATGAAAGTGAAATAGGTGGCAGTAACAATTTTTTTTTTCCTGTTCTAGGCTTACTTTTCTCCTCTGTTCTTGAGGGCAGGAGGAGTATTTCCTTTTTTTTAAGGGATGCTGACCAGCTCCTCAGTCAATAAAAGGTTTTGTATGGGGATTTTTATATTCATGTTCCATAGCTTCTTGCAGGATGATTGCAGAGTCATCATTCCACATAGTTTTAGAATCCTCCCTGGGATTTGAGCTATCATCAACAGAGATGGATGACTTTCCAGTTGGGAATCCTCTTATGGAACTCGGACCCAGTTTAAAGAGGACTTTTAATCATCATCTCTGTTTCATACTGAATAAATGAACAGCAAGAGTGAATGATGGGACTTTTGTGGCAAGGAATTGTTTTGGTGATGCACTAAATTATAGATGTCACCTCACAGAGACTGGTACTCATATAAGAGCAATAATGCAGGGCATGCAGCCATAATTATTCAAAATTTACTGCTGTTTTTTTTTTTTTATGGGTGACCTCAACTTTGTCACCAGAGGAACTTAATCAAGAGGCAATCAAAACTTTTTAAGTTTCATGACAAGATAAAAATATGATTACTTCTCAATAACTTAATTCTGATTTTTCTTCTAACTTAGTAGCAGAAAATACAAAGTACTTCTGTAGGTGCCACACACAAAATAAATAAATAAGTAGCACAAAATAGCTAAACAATAACAGAAAGCTTCCTTATTTTCTCATCATGTGGAAATTCAAGTGAAAGATAAACTATACTACTAGGGCCCACCAAGACTTTTTCATGGGAGAAGGCAAATTAAGAATGAAACATCTTTTCCTGACTAATTTGCTATAGAATATACTCTCACAACCTCATAGTTTTAATTTTGTATTTTATGTTCTAATGCCCTGTAAACCTCCCTGAGTCCTTCAGGAGAAGGGCAGTATAAAAATTCAAATAAATAAATAAATAATAATAAAAATATGAGAGGTATTTGTCCACCGTTCCAGCTCGCCAGCCATGTGATCATCTGAGCTGCTTGTTTCTTTTTTCTATCTGATGAGTTTCCATTTTCTTTTCCAGAGTCTCTAGAGACTCTGTGGTTGATGGATATGCTTAGTTAACAATAAATATGATTTTTTTATTGCCCACTATGAAGGATATAAAAGGATTCTAGAGATGCATGTAACTATTATATGGTGACTAAGCCTGTAGGGTGAATGGAGATTTTTTTTTTTTTCCATTTGACATTTCCTGCAAATCCCAGTATATAAAAGAGTTAGGATATGTTCAAGCCCATGATGATTACTTGTGATTAAAATAATAAAGGAGAGAGGGGAGAATTAAAACATGTATATATTTAACTCCTGTAAAATACACTTGGATTTTAACGTGTGTGTGTGAGAGAGAGAGAGAGAGAGTGTGTGTGTAGACATAATAGTTTAATGCCATTATATATATACTGTAATAAACATAATATTATGAGATATCTATCTATCTGTCTATCTATCTATCATCTCATAATATTATGTCTATTACAGTATATATAATGGCATTAAATTATTATGTCTAATGGCAATTAGACATAATAGTAACATACTTTTCAAAAATACTTTTTTGTAAATCTTTTTACTCTCTGAGATTATCTAGTTTATCTTTTCTACGGTTCATATTCTTGGATTTGTTTTCATTGTCACAGTTTGTTATAAAATTGCATATTTGTAGGAAGTTGGTCTGGAACAGAAAAGAGTGAGGATTAAGGTAGAAAAAATTATATGCAATTTATTTTTCTGGATAAAGTTTTAAGGCTAACAGTTATCTGTTCTGTTCACCAGGATCTGACTAATGCTAACTTTTGTACAGATCTACTTGATAATATATTTAATAAATGCTTTTATTATTTTATTTAAATCCATCTTTTAATGTCTAATTGTTTTTTAATGGTAGAAGACTATGTTTTTATTTGTGTTTTAATAGTATATGCCACCCAAAGATGGCTTTCATAGAAATTTAATAAATAAATACATTTTTTTTCCTCTATTGTTTGAAATAGTGCATTCTGCTATAGTATTAGAAATTGGTTTAGATTCAATTTATAAAACCGACAACTGTATAACAATTCTGGAAAGTACAGAAAAATACAATAATAAAGTACAAAACAAAAAAGTAAAATACACAAGACCATTATTTAATGTATCCTAAGATCTAAGAGAACAGCCAAGTTTTCACAGGGTTTTTTTTTAAGCATGGCTAGGATAGGGACCAGACATACCTCAGGGCGGAGGGCATTTTAGATACAGTGATAGAGAAGAAAGCATTCTTCACTGTGGAAGTAGATCTAAAGGATGCGACCTAATGTTCTGCTCAATCATCTAGCCTGGACAGAAGCCACAGAAGGCAGACATTTTCTTTAGTTAGGTTTCCCTAACTGTGACATGTACCTCCATTGGGAGGTGTGAAGTACTTTTTAGTTGTATATTATTACAACAAACCCATGCAGAACATAGAACATAGAACATGGGTGTCAAATGGCAGTCCACAGGCCGGATGCGTCACATGGAGGCCATGCCCACCCCACATCCACAAAGTGGAAAAACTTCATGATGCATCATGTGATGGCAAGGTGATGCTGCGAGTTTGACACTTGTAACATAGAATAATAGGGTTAGAAGGGACCATGGAGATCTAGTATAGGGCACTCTAAACCATTCTGGACAAACATCCAATGATGGAGTACCCACAACTTACAGAGGTAAGCTTTTCTACTAATAAATTGTTCTCACTGCTTTGATAAGTTTCCATTAGTTGTTTTATGTCCTGCCTTTAGGCGCTTTGGAAAATAGGTTGACCCCTTCTTCTCTATGGTAGCCCCTCAAGTACTGGGAGACTGCTATTGTATCACCCTTTCTCCTTCTTTTTTGATAGATTAGACTAATTCTCTCAATCATACAATTCAGCCTCCAATTCCCTTATCATCTTTCTGGCTCTTCTCTGCACTCTTACTAGGTCTCAATTTTCCTTTTGCATTGTTTCATTGTTCATTGCTCTTTGTTCTCCATGTTAATTTTGGTGTTTGGTTTTTAAATTAAGTATGTACTTTAAGGTACAAAGGCAAAAAGTTTAAGATCCCCTGCTTAGATCTATGCCATGAAGGGCTTTATAGCTGATAACCATCACCTTGATTTGTACCAGAAATCAACTGGTGGCAGTAGAGCTCAGGAAAGCAAAGAGTTATGAGGCAGGTCATACTGCTGGGTGCTGCTGTATTTTATGTGGTTTTCAAAGGTAGCCTCTTTCTTGTAATACATACTTGTCAAAATAATGCTACTTTTTTCAGTGTGCCTAAAATATATGCACTTTATGAAACCAAAATCACTACTTTTTCATTATGATTGTCCAATATCTCTTTGATCAGCTATACATTTGGATTGGTTTCTGATAACCACTGATTTAAAATGAAATTGCAATTTGCAATATACATTTAGATACAATAAGTATTATTAATAGAATATAGACTGATTGGTAGCCATCATATTTAAGGGGTACATTGTTTGCTTCTAAATGGTTGATAAATAATTTTCTCCTGCTTCTTATTGGTATCCTGTACTATTCAACCAGAAAATATCTTGCCCATTTCATATACCTATATATTGGCTTTTGCTAATTTTTGGAAATACATTATTTCTTCCAGTTTTAGATTTTACCATCAGCTGTCCAACTAGTGAACCCAAAACAAAAAAACACTCTCAGGAGAATTGAATTTCCAAAAGTAAAACTTCATTGTATACACCATATTGCTACTGAAGAAACAAAATCAACTCTGGTTTTCCCATGCAGATGCTTGCCTAGTTAAATAATAGCTTCCTCTTCTCCCCACCCAAGGTTGATCACATTGTCCAATTATGAGACGTCCTCTTGTTATGGGAACAGTTCATCTCTCTCTCTCAAGCACCTGCAGTGGTGACCTTGATGGTTTCCATGCTCTCATGATCTTCACATACATTCTCGGCAATTCTATTTCCCTCTTTCCTCCCACAATTCTTTGGCAAGTTGAAAAGCAGTAGGGTTTGAAAGAAGCAAAGCAATTCAATCTTGACATATACCCTATGTGTGCAATTGTTCTTAGTGGTGGACTATATTAGTTGTTTTACGTTATATTACATGCAGTATCTTCCTAATAAAGCGGTGAATAATTCCAAACTTGTACCATTAAACTAGGTTCCAGTTCTTTTCCTGGAGAACGGTATGTACTTTAAGTGGAAGAATATTCACTATGATAATTCCGCAAGGCAATCAAAGAGAATGCCAGCTAAAGGGTAATGTTATCATGCTGTGGCTATCTAAGGACAGATGTCTCATTTTCATTTCATTGCTCCTTTCCCTTTCTGTTTTTCTCAATATCTTCCTTTGATATAAGTTAAACTCCAAAACAACTGTTTTAACAGTCATATAGGATTTGCCAATTATGCCAAACCAAAAAATAAGCTAAGAATGTCAATAAGTAATTCCAGTCAAGTCCTTATAATGGTGAATTTGCTTCAGATAATAGAATTAATGATTATCTTTCAGGGCCATGTGTCATAGAAGAAGTGGTTTTAAAATTACAATAGCACTATTCAAAATGAAAGGATGAAAGAGAAAATTACACTTTGAATAAAATGCTACTGAATACAATATCAAATCAAATACCAAACATAAAAAAGGTCGGGTACTTTATATCTGATGTTAGATGATAGTTATTTGAAAGTTGGGCACTATATAAAAGCAATAAATAAATAATAAATAAATCCGGATCTTCCAAGGTGGCCTGTGATATGTGATACTTAAAACAGAAAACTGGTTGTGACCTTCCGAGATATTTAAAGCACAGTTAAGAATTTGATATCTGAATATTTGCTGATTTCAGTAGTTGCCCTGCCTAGTATTAAAATACCTCTGCTTATTCATCTCTATATCAATCGCTTTATTGTCCATTCTTCCAGTTTAGAGAGATGCATTTGGAGTCATTTTGTGTCCTTTTTTGTTATGAAAATCTAACTTAGCTTTGGCAGCCAACATCCCTAATTTGCTGGTAACCTATTTCAATTTCAGTTTTAATTCCCTTGTCAAATCCCATGTTTCTGGGAGCAAGAAAAACATAGACTTCAAGAAAGGTCTTTCTAATGCTATTCTGGGCTACATACAGATTATGGGAATCTGCAAGAATGATTTCCCGCCCTCTGTTACAGTGAGTTACAGTAATTAAGATGGAGTCTCTTTGTCACTCTGTTCTCCACCTCTCTGACCACCTTTCTGCAGTAGACATACAACTGACACTTTTCTAGTTTTCCCCAAATCTCTCATACTCTTAAAATTAAATGGTATTAACTCACTGCCAATTTATCCTTGTAGCTTTCTGAAATGTGGTTCTGTGGTGGGAACAAGGAATAACCTTGAGGAATAGGAGGAAGAACTGATACCAACACGGTGCTCTGATAAAAGTAATCTGAGTCTAGGGCAGAACTCAAATCTCAATGTCTCAGACTGGACTCTCTTTCCCAGTTACAATTCTGGCCTGGACTCAGTTTCCTTTTATTCATCTGTAGTCTTGGTAGCAGCTTTTCTTCCTGTTCCTCAAGGTTATTCTTCTTCCCTTTACAAGTTCAGATTCTTTACTGATTCAACAAACACTGTGAAGGATGATTGTGGTTAAATCAGTTTTACCATGGACTTTTAAGCTGTATGAAACGTAGCCTATGTTTTCATACCAGCCTTTCATTTCCACTACTCAAGCACTGAAGAACTTCCATTGAAGGCTGTTAAGATTCACATGTGTTTTAACCACATTCACACTGTCAACGTTTCAGCAGTCTATAAAGAAATCTTAGAACAGGAATCTCACACTTTAATAACTAGGGGTAGTTTAAGCAGCCATTTTAGGTGTCACAATTTCTGTTAAACACTCTTTAGGAGTCAGCAATCAATTCTCCCTAGGGAAGACTTTAAAAGGAGAAGAAAAAACCCTTACAGACTTCCTTCTCTAGACAGTATATATTACAACATTTGCTTAGCACTACTCATTCATTGGGCAAAACCACTGAGAAGCAAAAGTGGTTCCTGCTAATAAAATGCATAGGTAGTGCTGGTCCACGGCTATATCCCACCCAGGCTGCTAGAACTGGGTTCAGGACAACTCACCAAGGTCAATTCTCCATGCCCAACTCACCATAACCAACTTATCATGGTCAATTCACCACAAGGCAACTCGCCACACCCAACTCACCAGAGATAAACTTGCTGTGGGACAGTTCAACATTTTATTAAGCATTTCATTCAGTTACTTTTACTATTGGTGACCCTGTTTTTGTCAAAATCATTGTAACTCTTCTATTTCTCGATTCACTTTCTATTTCATTATTATTGGCCATGGTTCCATTTTGTATTTGTTGAATTGTTCAACGAATGAGTGAGTTGGCCATGGTCAGTTGTAACTGGTGGTGCCACTTCCTGCCAATATAAAATTTTGTATTTTTAGAATGATTAAGAAAGAGATATGGTGTTGGTGCTTCTAAGCTTTGGCACCCTAGATCAGGGATCTGCAAACTTAAACACTCAAAGAGCCATTTGGACCTGTTTCCCATAGAAAAGAAAACACCGGGAACCAATAATTTAACAACCGGTATTACTGGGTGGGCGTGGCCAACTCACGTCACTTATTCCCACCCAGTTGCCTCCTGCTCTGGAATATGGAGTGAGTCTCCATCCCACACCATCACCCTCTCAGGCCAGGCGAGGAGTGATGGGGAGGGGAGGACATGGGAGGGCAGGGGCCAGTCAGTGGTGGGATCAGCCAACAGGTAGCCACAGCAGAGCGCCAAAAGACCCACACATGGCTCCAGAGCCCTAGTTTGCAGACCCCTGCCCTAGATCATTGCCTAAGTCTTAACCTAAACCTTAAAGCCAGTCATACGGATAGGAGTAATCATGTATTTTAGCTTATTTAGCATATGAGCCGCAGTGGCACAGTGGTTAGAGTGCAGTACTGCAGGCTACTTCTGCTGACTTCCGGCTGCCTGCAATTTGGCAGTTCAAATCTCACCTGGCTCAAGGTTGACTCAGCTTTCCATCCTTTCAAGGTTGATAAAATAAGGACCCAAATTGTTGGGGGCAATATGCTGACTCTGTAAACTGCTTAGAGAAGGCTATGAAGCACTGTGAAGTGGTATATAAGTCTAAGTGGTATTGCTATTTCAGTTTATAGAAAGATTGTAGGTAGTCTGTGCTTATGACCATTCATTTAGTTGAACCATTTGAAGTTATGACAGTACAGAAAAAAGTGACTTATAGCCAGTCCTCACACTCATGACATGAGGCCTGTTCCTGCAGTGATGTGATTGTGATTGGGCAGCCACTGAAGATTTATATTGATAGCAGCATCCCACAGTTACATGATCAGCATTTGCAACCTTCTCAGCCAGCTTCCGATAAGCAAAATTAGTTGAGAAGTCAATAGCAACTTGCACTTATATGATGTTTCATTTAATGACAGTTTCATTTGGTGAAGGATTTGCCAGTCCCAGATCTATTAACGTTCAACTTTTCTTTTAAAGAATATGATCACTACATCTCCCTTAACTTCTCCACCTCCCAATTTTACTCATATGGTCTTTAATATGTGTGTCTGCTTGTGGGAAGTGACTCATTATGAATATCTTGTTAATTTGAATTTTAATCACCTCTTATCTCAACTCAGGCAGACAAAGCCTGCTTATTCCTCAAGCTGACCAGGGATAAATGCAGTTTATTTTTCAGTTTGGATGGAATTCATTAAATCTTAACTCCCTGTATGTAAAAGGGGAGGAAAAGAAGCAAGCAATTGGCATTTAGCTTCTGCCTTATTTTAGGATGAAATATACATTACATTAAATGTATTTACAGCACCTTCTAAATTTTCTAAATATTAGTTATATGTATAACCTTGATTTCTCAATAGCTACATTGCATGTTGAGGAAAATCTTAAGCTTCCTTTCTTTTCTACAGCTCTATTAAAAACAGACAAAAACCTTAAGAAAGCTTTACTACAATTATCAAAATCAACAAAGCTAAAGTAAATGCCAGTAAGTGTTGTCTTTCTTATCATTATTTGCATATGGGGTGTTTTTTTCACTGAGATTTTGGCAGAAAGGCGATAACATATATTGCTGTTCCAGCAAAAATCAGTCTTAGCATGAATTATAATAATTTTTTAAACAATGTGATTAGGATCTTACACAAGCAGATGGTACAACAAGATGTATCCTTATTTCATAACACACTTCCAGCTGCGCCCTCCTCTTCATTCCACCCACCCTCAAATTTCCCAGAGTTCTTTGTTATATCATAATCATCATGCCTGCTACATCATGTCGTACTTTTAGTCTTTAGCCTATATTTAATCTGTTTTAATTATTTTAATTATTTTAATTATTTTTAACTTTTGTATTTTGTTGTTTTTAATATGGCTGTAAACCGCCCTGAGTCCATAAGGAGAAGGGCGGTATAAAAATCAACTAACTAACTAACTAACTAACTACTGAGCAACCTTGCTCCTTTGATGCCTTATCTTTTGCAGATTGCCCCCTACCAGGTCCCAATTTTCTGACCTGCATACGTACACACAGTATATGACAATTTGAGAGTTCTTTTGATTATGCTGGTATCTCCTGCTTGGTGACTTTCTCAAACTTGGTGGCTTGAAGATGGAATGAGACATTTAGGCGCCCACTTTTGACTGCGCCCCCGTCCCCCAAAACTACCCATCTGACTTGATTCACAGGCAGTTTTCCTCCCCTGATGACCCTTCCCTGGCCATTCTTCATGGCCCGCTGGCCCTCTGCCCTTCACCCTTCAACCCTGACAATTCATCCAGACACTGTTTGACCCAGGCTGTTGGCTGCATGGTACAAGAAGTCACCAGCCAATGGGGGCAGGTGGCAGTGAGTTATCAGCGGCAGGTTATGGAGAGGCAGCACACCATTGTGGGGGCCACCAGGGAGGGTGCACCAGGCAACTGGCAGTGGTGACATGCAGAGGCCATTGCATTGGAGGAGGGTTTGGGGGAGGTGCCAGGCAACTGGCAGAAGCGTTGGAAGGTGGCCATGGAAGGGTGCTCCAGGAAACTGGTAGCAGTGGTGGCGGCATGCAGAAGCAATCTCAGGTGTGGGGATGGGGGTGTGGAAAAGCAGCAAGGCTTTTGAGCAATAACTACAGGGTGGAAGCTTTAGATTCAGCTCTCAACTTGCCTTCTGGAGACAAAAGGATTTAGGAGAACTTTTCTACCATTAAAATGGGGAAAGTTATTGCTGCTGCATTTGTGGGATCTGTGTGGCATTTGAGCTGCTGAGGGAGAGCAAAATAACTGGCTTCAGCCTAATTTTCTACCCAGAAACAATTCAAAGGCTTCATTTAGATCACCCTCTCCGCACTACTTGCATGCACTGCAGGGGGAATAAAATGCACATACTTATCTGCTCCTGATATGTGGAGCCACCACTGCTGCCAGTTGGCTGGTGCACTCCCCCATGGGTCCCCACAATCGTTTCTGTATGCCATCACCTCCAGTTGCCTGGCATCCCCCGACCCCCACGATTGCTTCTGCATGCCACTGCTACCAGTTGCCTGGCATACCCCCCTTTAATGGCTCCTGCAATGGTGCTCTGCCCCCTTTGATAGCCTGCCATAGATCGTTCACTGCCGCCTACCCCCATTGGCTGGTGGCTTCTTGTTCTGAGCAGCCAAAGGATCAGGTCAAACAGTGTCTGGGTGAATGGGCATGGCCAGAGGGCCAGGAGACCATTGGTCATGGATAATTGCTAGGGGAAGGACAGTGGAGGAGGAAAGCAGGCTGTGAATCAGCTGAGGTGGCTTGCTGGGGGCAAAGGGGGTGTAGCCAATAGTGGGCACCTAAACGTCCTAAACCTATTTGAAGATGTGTGGAGTTCAGCTCCCAGAATTCTCCAGCCAGCATAGCTGGTCAATGAATGGATACATTGCAAAAAAACTGCACACTGACTAAAAGGCATAGCATAAGTCCCTTTTGATATTATATCAGGATCAGAGGTCTTTGCTGCTATGGGATTAGTTATAAAGAGGCACTTTCCCTAGATTTGTGACTTATGATTTATGTATCCATTACTGAAAATGAGCTGCCACACTGAAACCGTTTGATCTTCCTAGCATGCTAAATCCTAAAATAATAGTAATGGAATTAAAAGGCACCACAGGTGTTATGCCTATAAACTGGGACAAGAAATGTTATGCTTTAAATCAGGAATAGATTTTGCAGCCTGTTTTTAAAATGTATTTAAATATGCACGTACAATGTTTTTTTAAATAAACTGCCAAAAAGTATGAATGTGATGAGGATACAGTTGTGAGTTTATATATTATGCACATGGCTCTTTTCCCTTGCTGAATATATTGTATTTTCTTACTACCTTCTAATATAGAAAGTGACAATTCATGATCTCAGGCCTAGAAGAATCTTAATAATGATCAATTATTTTAATTCTCCAGTTATGAGCAGTAAGTTTTATTCTGTCAATCCAATGATAGTTTATTAGCAATAAGTCTTCCCAGTATCAGTTCTCCAAATAATTAAGTAGATTATTGCTTTCAAGACCTGAAAACATTTCTCTAATGCAGTGGTTCTCAACCTATGGGTCGGGACCCCTTTGGGGGTTGAACGACCCTTTCACAGGGGTTGCCTAAGACCATCGGAAAACACATATTTCAATACAAATACAGGTGTATGTGAAAATAATTTTATGGTCGGGGGTCACCACAACAGGAGGAACTGTATTAAAGGGTGGCGGCATTAGGAAGGTTGAGAACCATTGCTCTAATGAATGAGGTAGATCCCATTCCAAGAGGTTCAGGCATTGAGCTGAAGTCAGACCAGGTTAGGAGTATCCCAACCCCACCACTAAAAGGAACCCAACCATTATCCCATTTCAGGGAGACTTCTGGAAGGAGAAGGGAGTCTCCTCCATTTTTGCTCTTGCTTTTTTCCCATGGGAGTTTTTCCCATGGGGCTGAATGAAAATTTAAAAACAGAAGCCCCAACTCATACAGATTTGGTTTGGAGGTCAGGAAGCTTGAGGCAATATACTGAATCTATATGACTTTATATGAATTATATACGTGATTATGTGCTTTTGGGGGAGTTTGTGATCTGAGTTCAGTGGCTTTGTGTTGTATTTGTAGGAGATCTGAGTTGAGGAAGCAGCTGGTAGAGGAAAGAAGCTTTTCAGAAGTAAATGTTCATGTCTACTCCCTTTTACTTTTTCTCCTTTTATGCCTTTCAACTTCCTTCTACTTCTTTGACCTTGATATATATTGGAAATGGCTTGAATTGTTAAGCAATCCAGGATTCTTTTGGTTGCCATTCACACGTCTTTCTGACAACCAAGCCATTGAAGGAAGGAGGATTGACACAGAACTTCAAGAAAAACAGGGATTTTTCCAGTGCAAAGTGATCAACAGCAGGGGAAAAACTCAACAGCATTTTGGATTATCATGTTTGGCAAAGAAATTAGGGCTGGGGTTAGGTTTTATTGGGCTTTATGTTTAAATCTGAGGGGATGCAGTGGCTTAGTGGCTAAGACGCTGAGCTTGTCGATCAGAAAGGTTGGCAGTTCAGTGGTCTGAATCCCAAGTGCTGCATGACGGAGTGATCTCCCATTACTTGTCCCAGCTTCTGCCAACCTAGCAGTTCAAAAGCATGTAAAAATGCAAGTAGAAAAATAGGGACT
>JANHFR010000381.1:0-12799 GCA_032468015.1 Mimophis mahfalensis | reverse complement strand
CCCCCCCCCGCCCCCCGTCCACCCGCCGCGTCCGCCCATGCGCGTGCCCACCCACCGATTCTCCCACACACACTCACCGTCCCGCTCACCACCCACCAGCATCTGGTCACTTTAACCTAATCCCTGTTTTGTTTAGTGACAAACCACAATGCTACTAAGTTATGAAAGTCATGTCCATCCCAAATGAATACTACTTGGGTCATACATACTTCTCCATATGGAGTACAGGAAGTTTCAGGTTGGGTAAGTCCACAGGTGGAGGAGGCCTTCAAATGATGGATTCTTCCTATAAGTAGATCCTGCACAGGTGGGTAGCAGGCCCCATGCAGACAGTTTCTTTGTGCAACCAGGAGGTGTGGAAAAGCTTAAAAGAAATTCAGGATCGACTTTAGCAATAGCATTCATTAAGACAAAAGAGGATTGAAACATTGCCCTTTTTTGTGGCAAGTGAAGCTTCTATATTAGCAGCTTCAAAAAAAGTAACGCAAAATAACATAATAGCTATTCAGGTTAAATGACTGTCTACAGAATTAAGGAACTTTGCTTTGAATTTCACTTCTACAATAAACTCACTATTAAATGGCCATATGAAAGTCACTGAGGCCATAATCCTCTGTGTACATCAGACTAGAAGTAAGAACCCTTTGGAGCTTCCTACTGTTAGCCTTAACTTGCTAAGTTGCAATGTGTGACTAATTCTATGGCTTTACCTTATAGCACTGTCATAAAGATTAGAGAAACCATGTATGCTAAACAATACAATAGTTGTAAAAGCAGTAAAGACCTGCTAAATATTATTCACCCATCCAACAAATAACTTAATTTTCTCCCATTACACCAACATGCAATGTTATTTCATTAATTCCCAAATGCCCTTTTCAGAAAACAACGCAAAAGGCACACAGACCTAGAAAAAATAAAAGAAATCATTTGAATCTGTAAACTAGAACTATTCTCTATGGGGAGGACCCCTATACTCCTTACAGTCTGAAGGGCCCTGAAGACCTGGTTTTTCCCTCAGGGGGTGAGCCAGGAGGGAAGGAGAGCCCTGTGATGGGATTGTTCTTGGTGGTTTGAAAGATTTTTATTACTATTATTAATATTTTTATTTGTTTAGTTAGGGTTAGCCAGTAATTTTATTTAATATGGTACTTCTACAAAGCTTGTGTCAGGCCCATGCTCAAAGACAACATAATGAAATCCATCAGAATTGATTCCATCCATCTTAGGACTGTGAAGTCTCTTAATTTGAGCTTCTCTTTGGAATGCACTATTTCTTCCCTGGGAAACCATGGTGCTCGTGGTCAGGATCCCCCCCCCCCCCACATACACACACACACTCCTTCTACAGATGCACATTCCATTACACCTTGAAATAATCTGCTTCTTTCACTGTTCTCTGTATTATTCCACAAAGGGAAAATTGAATATAGGATAATTATTCAGTATAAACATATCCAAGGCAGGTCTCTTGAGGTCAATCAGCATTAATGAACTATTGCCTGGATCTACCTTATCATGTCCATCTAAAAATTTTCACATGCATACATAGAAAACACTTACCCAAAAGAAGGAATATCCACATAATGATGGGGTTCATAATGTTCATGAGTTACCTTAAATGGACATAAACACATATTGAATGACAAAAGTGATAACACGGATATGGTAAATTATCAGCCCTTCTTTAGGATTACTTTGTAATGTTGTTGTTGTATATAATTGTAAACCAGTCCTAAGAGAGAGAAAGTATGGATGAAAGAAATTACAGGTAGACTTTAACTTATGACTGGCCAAAGTTACAACAGACCCAAGAAAAGGGACTTATAACCCAAATTCAAAGATCTGGGGGCTTTCCCCACCCCTACATCCTGGGATCAAGTGATTTGTATGTTGAGCACTTGGCAACCAGAGTAATAGAGATGAAGTCCCTACTACCAAATAGAAACATGAAAAAAACCCAGCATACACAATAAAGCCATGGTCATCACTTTCAACCCTGCTTCCCAGATCCCATGAACAGTAATATGTTTCATTGTTAAGATCAATAAACAGGTGCAAAGGCAGCTGATCATTGGTGAAGACCACAAGAGTAAGCAGAACAACAATCTGGGAGCCCTGTTAGAAATAAATGGGAAGAAATAAAAAAAATGGGAAAGATAAGCAGTGGAGACACAACATGCTCTGTCTTGTTCATATAGATAATGAAACACTGCTATACTGAAACATTCTGTCATGGTTGGCCGTGAATTTTCATCAAGACTAATAGACCTAAATATCATTGGCTTAACAGTGACATTGAAAACCTTGATCAATTCTGGAATGAATTTTTTACTAACAGCACAGATGTCAAGAGAAAGATAAGAATATAGCAAGGAATAAATATCTTACAATCCATTGCATTTTGATGTAAACTGACTGATCCATGACCCAGTGAAAAATCACATGCTACACTGGGCATTATTTGTATGTAATCCCATGCAAAACCAGACCAGAAATACACACGGTCTAGTCCATGCAGTTGCCAGAATCAACACTGACACAAAGACATAAAAAGTAAAAATAATAGCCTCTCAGTCTTCCTGGTCAAAAAGAAAAAAATAATAATTCTAGAACATTATTTTCATATGTGTCTTCTATCTCTTACAATTTTTTTCTCCATTAACCTTTTGCCCATTTATTTCAAACCTTGGGGTGGGGGTGGAATTCTTACAAACCTAGCACTTTCTTCAAAGTATTCACCATTTTCAAAGTATTAATCAACAATAAGCACTAAGCACTAACCAAGATTTAATCTATTCTTTCCAAGGAGCAAAGAGTACTAAACTTCTATCTGACTTTGAAAAATCTGATTATTCAGAGATTTTTTTTCTACCTTTGAAGCACCTGGTATAAGAACAAGATCAAGCAGATCACACTGAAATGTAACTTTCTAAAGCGACCAGGAAGCTTTTTAAAACTTTACCTGGAACATGTGCTTTAATCCCTACTATTTAGTTCTTTTTAAAAATTTCTGTTTCACTCTGGGTATCATCATCTCCTTTATCTTTCCCAAAAGCTGCAAATCTTTTGAGATGAATGATTCCAAACCAATGAAACCGATTAATTTTGTTACCAAATCTTATAACCATGAATCAGTAGCCTTCTAGATGTTCATCAATAAACTCCCAGCTACGATTCAGAAATGCTTTATTCCCAATGCTTGCTAGAGGGGATGATTTACAGTTACCAACATCGTGCTACATAAAACATACCTGCACTATCCTGTCTCTTCCCTTCTCTTTTCTGCAGAGGTCAACTGGAACCTGTTGCCTGGCTTCTTTAACTGAAGTGTTTCACTCTCCGTTTTAAACACATCTTACCTGGGGATGTAAATTCCTGTGGGTGTAGTAATAATGATACAAGGAGTGATTCAAGGACCTTTTCAGACAGACACACCCAGCTACTGTAAAATTCATTACAGAGCCTAGACAATGAACTTGTGTTAGCTCATTGCAATGTGAAAGAAGAGATCTTTGCGATTTTACATTCAAGGAAACACACTTCAATCATTTTGCAAACACTGTGAGTGCAGTTTTGATATTGTTTCACTGCATATAGCAGAGAAAGACATTAGCCAAAACAAGTCTTTTCACTGAGTAAAATGGGTAAGCAAAGGAAACAGAAAGAAATGGAAAAACAGAATGTGATCTTTTCATAGAGGGGTATACTCAAGGAAAGCAATTCATAACCTAGACACATTTCAGATAGTCAGGAAAATACAGTAAATATATATTTCTCTGTGTGTATATACATGAACTTATGCCCACACACAAACACACAAACACACAGTAAATTTATATATTAGTAGAATTCCAATTCATACAACCAATGTTTTAAAAAAAAATCAGATATGATCAAATAAAATGGGGGAAAGGGTAACTTTACACTGTTACTTTACACACATCCTTTAGGATAGGAACTAGATACAGCTATAGATACCCCAATAGCTATGAGTATAGAAATAAACAGTACCTTCCATACTGAAGTTTGCATCTCTATGGCTTTCACAGATATCACTACTGATAAGAGAAATTATTGGAAAGATGAGCACACTATTTCCAGAAAATAAAAATAACAAGTTTTAATCAACTTGATGTCTTCCAGCTGAACTTGAACTACCAGTAACTTCCTTATTCATTAATTACCATGGACTTTTATGGGAACTGGTCCAAACAGCAATCAAAGTTGAAGTCCAATAAGTTTTAAGAGCATCAAGTTGCAGAACTAGATTAATCAGTTAATGTCTACTATGAACATTGTCAGCAATGGGCACTAGCTTCTAAATGGTGAGTCCAAAGAGATGGGAATGTATTTTGGATTCTCAGGAGTGAGGCACAGATGGCAATGCCATGAATGCCTTTTTGCTTGCCTTGAACCTCCTACTATGCTGCTGACTATAGAACTATAATTATAATGAGGACCCAGATTGTTGAGGGCAATATGCTGACTCTGTAAAACCTCTTAGAGAAGGCTGTAAAGCATTGTGAAGTGGTACATAGTGTAAGTGCTATTGCTATTGCTATAACAATTGGATTCATACTACACACTAAGAATCCTAATACGATATGTTTGATTTTGATTTATTGTGTTGCATGAATCCTTGGTTAAACAAACGATAATTTAGTACAAGTGAACCAGCTACACATTTGTTAAGATTTTAATTCTTAAAATCTTAAAAACAAGATATATTAGATATTTGGAAAAAAATTTAAAGAAAAAATCACAAAATCAGTTTGTATCCTTAGGCATATAAAATCTGAAGGATTATCTGGGGATTTTCTCCATTCTTGGGTGTGTCAAGAATGCTTGATAAATAGGTAGAGATCCTGGGTGTGCCTGCTTTTGTACTGCTTGCTCAGACTCCAATTACTCACACTTTGATGCCAACTTTTTCTCTGTGGAATCTTGACTCAACAAATCACCTTGCAGACAACAGCTCTCAGCATGCCGAAAGAAGATTAGCAGAACTAGCAAAAGATAAAATAATGACGACAACAACAAAAAAAGCATTACATTAGAAAATAGTTCCACAAAGGAATAAATCCAAATAGTATAATCAAATACCAGTAGCAAATAGATTTTCTTTTCCTCTTTCTAAATTGTTGTACAGGATATAGAACTATAGGAAGGAAAGAGCAACTAGACAGAACAATTAAATATAGAAGTGTACCTGTAATTGATCACTGAACATCTTTTATTCAGTCCACCATCTCATGCAACTATATGAATCAGCTATAATCCAGTCTATCACTACTTTGAGCCCACTTGAGCTAAAGTGCTGTAATGTCAAGCTAGTAAATAAGAAAGGGTGAGAGCTGTAATACTACAATCCACCTTAAGAGCACTGAGGTTCAGGACTACATGCAGCAGACAAAGGCCTTAAGTTGCTATCAAATCGTTATTTTTAATACCGCTGATCAGCTGTTCTAGGGAGCAGGGATTGTCACTGCCATCCACCACTGCCTATTACCACCACCGCCTATCTCCACCTATCACCACCACCCCTGATTGCCACCGACGCCATTCAGCAGGGGCAAGCAGCCGGCAAGGAGCAACAATGGTGATAGGTGGCAGCAGTGAACAGTAGCAGCGATCCTCACCACCTAGAACAGCTGATTAGCAGTATTCCAGGAGAGCAATCCAACTGCCAATCAGCTGTTTGGCAGCAAAGGCTCTAGCATTCCCTGGTGGCAGCAGCAGTGATAGGCAACAATGGTGAATGTCACCTTTGCACCAACCTACCTCCCCCCTGCCATAATATTTGCTCCATAAGACACATAGACATTTCCACCTACATTTTTGTGGGGGGAAGTGCATCTTATAGACTGAAAAATATGGTTAATAGCTTGACAGTGTTGTGACAATTAGTTGTTTAGTAGAGTGATGGCATGTAGGGGAAAACTGTCCTTGTGTCTAGTTGTTCTGGTGTGCAATGCTCTAAAACATCATTGTGAGGGTAGAAGTTGAAAGAATTTATGTCAAGGATGTGAGGGTTCTGTAGATATTTTCACAGCCCTCTTTTTGACTCATGCAGTATACAAGTCCTCAATGGAAGGGCAAGCTGGTATCAACTGTTTTTTTTTCCCTGCAGTTCTAATTATCCATTGAAGTCTGTGTCTGTCTTGTTTGGTAACAGAGCGAAATCAGACAGTTATAAAGGTGCAGATGTCAGACAATCCTCTGTAGAACTGAATCAGCAGTTGCTTGCACAGTTTGAGCTTTCTGAGTTGGCACAGAAAGAACATTCTTTATTGTGCTTTTTTGATGACATTTTTGATGTTAGGTGTCCACTTTAAGTCTTGAGATATGATAGAACCTAGAAACTTAAAGATCTCCATTGTTGACACTATGATGTCTAGTATTGTAAGAGGTAGTAGGGTTTCTCCTAAATTTTACTATCATTTCTATGGTTTTGAGTGTGTTTAGTTCAAGATTAGTCTGGTTGTACCACAAGGCTTAGTTGTTCAACCTCCCATCTGTATGCAGATATATTGTTGTCTTGAATTGTATCATCTGCAAACTTCAGTTCTTTAACAGGTGGATCTTTTGAGACGCAGTCATTGGTATATAGAGAGGAGAGAGCACAAGCCAGGGAGAGGGGGGGCTGTGCTAATTGTACAGGTATTTGATACGATTTTGCCTAGCTTCACCTGCTGCTTCCTGACTGTTAGGAATTGTGGTTTGTCATCTAATTACAAATCTATCTAATGGTGATACTGTCTATTGCACATTTTTGCAACTTACTAAGAAGTAGATTATGATCTACTTTGCCAGGTGCCTTATTGAAATCCAAGTGTACTATTATCCACAGCACTTTGCTGGTCTACTAATTTAGTCACTTCGTCAAAGAATGAAATAAGAGTTGTTTGGCATGATCTGTTTTTGACAAACCCATGTTGGCTGCTGGTTATAACTTTGCTTGCTTCTGGGTGTTCACAGATCTGTTGCTTGGTTATCTTTTCCAGGACCTTCCTAGGAATTGGTCAGCCTGATTGGTCTGTAGTTTCCTAGATTTTTTCCCCCCTTTTTTGAAGATTGGGACAACATCAACTCTTTTCCAGATCTCCGGTATTGCAAGATCTTTGAAAGATATTGTTCAATGATTCCAAGATCATGTCTGTCAGTTTCTTCAGAACTCTGGGATGTCATCCATCTGGTCCTGGTTTAAATTTAAATTATTTCAAATTGATTTAAATTAAGTTTAATATTTGTTCTGGCTCCAATCAAGTTTTTTTGTTGTTCTGATCTACTGGTGGTAACATTGCAGATTTAAAGGCCTAATCTGCCAACAGTTCCAAAATATGTCCCTGTATTTGAATAAGGCGGAGGGGGAAGCATCATCCTTGCTAGTAAGAGCAAAATAAAGTAATCCTTGGGTCAAAAAAGGCAAGAACGATGACAGGGAAAAAATATGTAATTTATAAAGACAAAAATTGGATTTGATGGGTGGATTAAAATGCCAAATCCAGTTTAAACCTTTGTCTGATTTGTGGCCAACCATAATACGGCCCCATAGTCTCCTGGAATGGGAATAATGGGCTTGAAAGAATTTGTACCAAATGCTTCTAAAGTGGATAATACAGAGATTTATCATTTTGGGTTTCCAAAAATGGAAAAGCTGGTTGCAATGTGTTCCTGCATGATGGGAAATGAATTGAAGAGATTCTCTGTGTGTGTGTGTGTGTGTGTCTCTCTCCCTCTCCCTCTCCCTCACCCTCTCTCTCTTCCTTACTTTTGTGATAATACCAGAAGTGTTCTGATGATATTTAGAAACTGGATAAAAGTTCAAAAGTTCAAAAACAATTCACCTATAAGTTTACCTGAAACATATTGAAAGACGTTTAATGGCAATCAGTTCTTTATATGGTAACTTTCCTTTAAAATGTGCTTGCATCTGATGTCAGAACACAACAAAAAACCATTGCCATGTCACAGTGCATATTTCACCATTTGTGAATTATCAGTTTGCATTCGATGCTTGTGTTCTAAAGGTATTTTCGCTCTTAAACTAGCCCCAATCTTGCAAACGCCAGGACAAAAATTACAAAATAGATTCTGGTCTGCTCATTTTGTCACACAACCCATTTTTGGACCCTTAGTACTTCTGGCATGCATATCATTCTTGCTCTTGTATCTTATCTGTGTTGAAAAATATAATCCTCTTTACCAGACAGCTGACCTCAGTCTGGCCTATTGCAGGTCAGCCGACCAAGGTGTAGAAATATGAGTCTACTCATGAGGTTTATTACTGCATTGCTTAAGTCAGACTAGAGGGGAGGAGCATTCTGAGCTCATCACTATCGTGGTTTTTTTTAAAAAAAACTTAGCAAATAGAACTGTTTCCTGTTTGGAATTATTGACTAATATTCAATTTGACAGCTGCGTGTAGTTATTTGAATTCAAGCATCTTCTGCCTAGACAGCATTTATTTTAATGAAAAAAAAAATGCCGAAATGTAACAGTGATCCAAGGCTGGAGAATAGAAAGGCAATATAGCTCTGAGAAGAATGCATGAAAAGATATTTGTTTGTTTAGATTTTTATGCCACCCTTCTCCCAAAGGACTCAGGGTGGCTTACAACAATAAGAAACATATAATAAAAAAAATTAAAACAGATTAAACCAGTTATCTCAATAAATTGATTAAAATAAGAAATTTGAAACAGTAAAATTCTAAAACGCCCATCAGTCCAGACCAGCTAGTTGGAATAACCATATCTTCAGATTGCGATGGAAGGATCGGAGGTTGGGGGCTGTCCAGAGCCCCAGGGGCAGTTGATTCCAGAGGGTGGGCATGCCGACAGAGAAAGCTCCCCCCCTGGGGGTCACCAGCCTACACTGTCTGGCTGACAGCACCCTAAGGAGGCCTACTCTGTGAGAGTGCACCGGGCAATGGGAGGTTGTTGCTGGCAGTATATTTTTCAACACACAAGTACCCTGGGCCTAAGCCATATAGGGCTTTATAGGTAATCACCAGCACCTTGAATCTCACCCGGAGAGCAACCGGAAGCCAATGCAGCTCATGTAGGAGAGGTGTAACATAGGAGTATTGGTACACTCCCATCACAACCCATGCAGCCACATTCTGCACAAGCTGAAGCCTCCAAGTGGTCCTCAAGAGCAGCCCCATGTAGAAAGTGTTGCAGTAGTCTAGAGATGATGAGAGCATGAATGATTGTGTGTAGGGCATCTCAGTCTAAGAAGGGGCACAACTGGCACACCAGGCGAACCTGGGCAAATGCCCCCCTGGTCACGGCTGTTAGATGTTCTTCCAAACTGAGCCATGAATCCAGGAGGATGCCCAAGTTGCACGCCCTCTCTACGGAGGGCAACACCACATCCCTCATAACCAAAGATGGAATATCTTGGACATTACAAGATGCCGGTACCCACAACCATAATGCAAAAATAATGCAAAATAAAGCAACTATATGTTCCTGAACTATATGTTCCAGTTTATGATGATGATGATGATGATGATGATGATGATGTTGTGCCCTCACATTAGTGCTGATTCCTGGAGATTCCCTGCACAGTTGCCTGCAATTTTCTTTGCAAGTTTTTGCAGAAGGGGTTTGTCATTGCCAACTTCCTAATGCTAAGAAACAGAATTACTGTCCAAAAGTCACTTAGATGGCTTTGTGTCTCCAGTGGAACTAAAATTCACAGCCTCACCTTAGTCACTAACACTGGTTCTCTATTTCAGTATATAAGATTTTTTAAAAAAAAAATGTAGACAATGACTTTAAACAGTTCAATGTCTGCATGATAGGTGATTTACTTATGTCCACTGAATTTCATGGGGTAAGCACTAACTCTGTCTATAGTAGATGATAGGCTATATCCCCAATGAGAGGAATACCTTCCAGCATTTACAATTTTAAGATACGATCCTAGATTTCTCATGAAAGAAAAATGGAGAGGGAAAGACATCTCTCCTTCACACCACCCCAAAATTTGCAGGTATACCTGGATTTTTTAACATTAGAAAATTGAAAATTCTAGATCAGATTTTTTTCCCCATACAATTTACCTTGTAAGGCTCAGAAATGGTAAATGCTAACTGACACACCCAGCTAATGTTAGAATAACTTTATTTTTATTAACAAATTGCTTGGTGTAGATGGCACCAATAGATCAAAACCCAATCAAGGCTTATATGTGTCTACTCAGACAAGTAGCAGGATCAAACACTATCTTACATAAAGCTACATTTTCTTCATTCTACTACTTTCTAGTTTTCCGGTGCTGGTAATAAAAGCAGACATTGGTAAAGTTCCACATCCATGAATTCCATATTTGGCATATCAGTTCAGAGACTGACATCATGACCTTGTTTTATCACTTCTTCCTTGCCAGAAAGAACAATGGAGAGCTTCTTATATGTCCTCCAACTCCTAAAAGCAGAGAATCCTGATATAAAAGGAGCATTATGTGAGTTGGACAAAGTCTGATATCTCCTTTTGCTGTATCTCATAGATCTTTTGACCACACACTTTTTTGCTGCATTGCATAAGATGTTGATGCCCTCTTCAATAAATGAAAGGCAAAGTGTTAATGTAAGAAAGCAGTACTGGGCTTAAGACAATTAAAGAACTGTTCTTCCTAATCCCTGAAGCTCCTCTCCTAAATCTGCTGAGAGGAGCACAATGGTTTCCTTCTTTCTTCTTTCATATATTTTGAGAACTGAACTCTGCTGTACTTCAACAGACAGATTGTACAGTAAAACTTTATTAACCTCTGCTTACACTTCTGCTGTGAACTATAAAGGCAACAATGGAAATGCAAAAGCAGCCAGCATCTAATGGGACATTCTCAAATCTGGTGCCTTCCCGATATGATGACTGCAATTGCTATCACTCATGGTTAGGGATGGTGATGAAGCTGTAATCCAAAGATACCTGCAATGCATCAGCTTGAGGAATGTCAGAGTATTGCTATGCCATGGCATGATACGTCACTCACAGAAGAAGTGGGGTATACCTGTCCCCCCCCCCCAGTACCTCCTACAGGAAGGGGAAGAGTAAAAGTTCTCCTGAGGACCCTGTCTGCTTTTTCTCTCACTTCTTTGTTGTTTCTTGGAGAGCAGTCACGTGGATACATGACTGCAGTGATACAAAGGACTAAGATTAGATTTGTAGATATTTCTTTTATTATTTTGTATGTAATAAACAGTTTACTATTTGATACAATGTGTGTCACATCTTTATCTTCACCACATGGCATTGGCAATGACCATCAATCTATTTCACACTAACAAGAAGATTAATCTACACACCTTCTTGCCTGCTGTCTCTGCTGAGATGTTACCTGTAAGAGGATGAGGGCGGCGGGGGGGGGGGAACTTACTGATACTTCGGCACAAAATTAATAAAGGGAATTTTCTAATTCGAGGAACAAATACTTAGATCCAATATTGAATTCTATCCAAATGTATTTTTTGATATTTACATTTCTGTCCTATGCTAAGGTTATATGTTTTTAAAATTACTCAGTTGCAGTATGCTTTGATTCCTCGCCTTCCAGTACTTTCTCTCTAGCTACTTCTACATTCATTGTCACACACAACACACACAGGGAATGGGGTAGGCCCATGTGCACCAACCTCCACATATTGATAAAGTTTGGAAGTGGTCTCCATCATTCTTACCCACATTGCCTCTTAGGTAAAGATATGAAGCATAGAAGAAAAGAGGGAAAATTAAGGGAAACCACGTTTTCCCACATTCTCCATCCTTGACTTCGTTTCAAGGTGTCAGATTTTCAAGAATTTTTGAAGAATGAATGTGACATTTGGGGTCAGGGAAGAGATGAGGGAGAAGAAATTAATACCCTTCCTTCCACAATGTTTCCCACTGTTTTCCCAGTCTTTTATTTGTCTATCCAAGCCAACTTCAAAAGGTCACCTCCGGTGGTGACGCCTAACATCAAGAGGATGGCATAATTTCCTCTCAGTCATCTATTTCATTAAATTTCTCAAACTACACTCATTAAAACTTTTCCAACCACCACCAGATTCAGAGAAATTCAGCACTTGCTATTTAAACTAATTTTTAAAATATGAGGAAAGAATTAAGTAAATCTCCATCACCCAAATGGCAACAGAAAAATATATGTTGTTGTTGCTATTGTTTCCCCCTCCAAATTGCACTAACAGCTAGCTTTTCCTGGATCAGGATTCTGCCGCCTTTATTATGTAATCTCAAATCCATGCCAACAATCATCAGACCATTTACCTCTAAAAACCAAAGTCCGCATGCTGATGGCCTTTGCCCGTACTGAAACCATGTGGAACCAGGCGATGTGGCAATGGTCTCTTCTGTCTTGTCAGTACAAGGGTAAAAATAACACTGTGCAATATTAGGGAAGGATTGCTGTCTGTCTGGCAGACAGCAAGGCTGTTCTGCATAACTAATGCAAATTCTGGTAACATTGGGAAGAATAGCATCTATTACTTTTCTAAATTCCATTATAGAAGTAATTTGAAACCCAGCAGCAGAAAATGTTGCAATTAGGGTTTTCTAAAATCTTAAATACCTGCCAACTTCCCTTTAAATAAAATTAAAAGCAATTTTATTCATTTGGTTTCGGAGAAATTGCTACACAAATTATATATATATTCTTATGTTTTCGCGGGTATTTATGTGCATGGCATTATGCTTTGTTCAGGTATTTTCCCACGTCTTCATAGTTGTGCTTTTAAAGCTGTAGCGACGTTTCAGTAAAATCTCATTTACCATCTTCTGGCTCATATGTAG
>JANHFR010000376.1:206340-222790 GCA_032468015.1 Mimophis mahfalensis | reverse complement strand
TGGTTTGTTTTTATTATGGTTATCTTGCTATTTTTATTGAACCCATTTATTTAATTATTTTATATTTGTATTACTTGATTTCTATTGTTCACCGCCCTGAGTCCCTCGGGAGAAGGGCGGTATACAAGTTCAATAAACATTAAACATTAATTGTTAACTTTAAATAATAGAGCTTGAGTTTGCTTTTTCCTTTTTTTCCATTTGAGTTTTTTAGTTGTGTTGTATCTTTTTATCGATTCTATGTTAGCAACCAAGACTCTCTTCAATTGATGAGCAGAGCAAATAAATACATTGTGAAGCTGTATTTGACACTGCTTAGGTTATAATAGTAATCCCATCACGCAAGATAAGACTATAATGTATCCATAGAATGAAATATGGGAACAGGTTTCCTTTTAGTCTGCCTTATCTAGTGCTGTATTTTTGAGGGACCTAAATTTAGCATTGCAGTGTTGTTTTTTAAACATTGTCCAATCTAAATATTTGGAAAAGGATATCAGCAGAAATGAATCCCAAAGGGCAAGACCGCACTAACAAAGTATAAAATTTTATGTATCCACTTGGCCATAACTGGCTATCTTACCTGACCAATTAAAAGTGTAATGTTTCAGCTCTTTCTTTACACATTGCACCCTGTGCAGTCTCCCCATAAGTGGATATCCTCTTACTCCTTTTGAAGATTATGCATTCTTTGAGTAACTGGCATTGTAAGTAAAAAGAGAAACAGACCAGGGATGACCCTGAAACCAAGAGGATCGGAGGCATCATGGTAGCTCTTGGAAATGATGGATGCTTTGCTTTGGGTGTTTGAAGGTTAAAGGGAGTGAGGGACTGGCTTGACTGTATGTGTTTGAGCATGATTCTGTCTTGATGAGGTTACTTTGTTAAACTATCCCTCATTTCAGTGAAATTGAGCTACTATGACTACTATCATGAATCAAACATTGATGAAAAGAGGGCAATGAAAATATTGCTTCCTTGTACCACTAAAGAATAAAAGGTGAAGGTTAAGGTTCCCCTTGCACATACATGCTAGTCATTCCTGACTCTAGGGGGCAGTGCTCATCTCCGTTTCCAAGCCGAAGAGCCAGCACTGTCCGAAGACGTGTCTGGGGTCATGTGGCCGGCATGACTAAATGCCAAAGGCACACGGAACATTGTTACCTTTTCACCAAAGGTGGTCCCTATTTTTCTACTTGCATTTCTAAATGCTTTCAAACTTCTAGGTTGGCAGAAGCTGGGATGAGTAATGGGAGCTCACCGCTGAACTGCCAACCTTTCTTTTCTGATCAACACACTCAGCATCTTAGCCACTGAGTCACCACGTCCCCTCACCAAAAAACAACACTGCCTTAATTTCTGTGTTTTCCCTTATAACAAATCCTTTAGTGATCTTGAGCAGATGGGCAAAACTAGATATGATTGGGGTGGCAATGATGCTGCTGAACTACTTCCCCTCTCAACTCATGAGTGTCAAACTCGTGGTGTCATGTTGCTGTCACGTGACATTTTGCAATATTTTTTCCCTTTGTGGAGCTGGGGTGGGCATGACCTGCACGTGATGCATCTGGCCTGCAGGCCACCAGAGTAACACCCCTACTCTAACTCAACATGTAGACTCAAATAAGTTTCTGTTCTGTTGAGAGAGAGAGAACGAGTATAGTTAGACAATAAAGCTGTTTTCTCCCTTGTAAATAGCTCTTTGGTGAACCTCAACTAATCCCAGGGAAACTGCTTTCCTAAATGTTTGAATGAGACAGTCACAGTTGCCCTTGGTGTACCATATGCTCACCACAAATATATAGTGGGAGATGTAAAGGAGGTTTCATTGTGAAATTTGGATCTTTAACCTTTCCAAAAATGAAAAATAATGACTGTGAGTTTATGTGCCTTCTGGAGGTTATTGTTAATTAGTAACTTCATGCACCTTGACTGGAACAGGTTGTGTCTGTGAAGGTTCAGTAGTTTTTGCAGGAATTGCAGTATTTTTCTGCTCCTTGAAGTCAAAATAAATGGGGCTTTTTTGCCTGACAACTGCAGGCTTTTATTTTTTTGATAATTGAGTGATAATATTGCTATAAGGAAGGGAGCCAGCTGCAGACAATACCACAGGCAGAGTCTCCTCTCTTTTCTCTAATGTACTGTAAGGTATCTCTTCATCTGTCCCTGCTAATTGTTTCGTAAAATGAATCCTGATAACAGAATCGGGATCACCTCTCATCTATCAAGACTCTTCAGCAATTAGATTCCGGGGCTTGGCTATGATTTTCTCTCTCCTGCAGCAAAGGGATTGTGTTCTCTTTCTATTTCTGGGCCCTGGAGGAAAAGGTCCTTTCCAGCCTGTTAAAAGAGTGCCCACTCTTTAATAGCTTGATTCCCAGAACATGAGCTTGTACCTCTGCCAGCACCACCACCCCTCAACAAGGCTGCAGAGCTGGCCCAGAAGCTAAATGCTCCAGGCTAGATATTGGTTTGCTGACACAGTGATTATCAGATTTGTTTTTATACTTTGTTTTATAGCTTCTGGCACATGGACATCTTCAAAGTTGTTCTCTATGCCTTGTCTATTTACTTTTGCAGCTGGATCCAGCTAGAAAAAGCCCATAATTTGCTGCATCAATCCTAAAGGCTAAAGAGTAAAAGAAAGCTACCATAAAACAATAGATATTATAACAACATATAATATCCTAGTTATGGAGACTGGGTTGAGGGGAAAGCTTATATAAATTTGCATCCTGGAACCTCCCATAGGGGACTTTTCCTGTAGCTCTTCATTAAACAGTCTTAACTTGGTTCAGATTATTTTTTTTTACATCCTTGTGACATTAGAGATCATTTTCATGGATGCATGAAGTGTCATCTCTAAATGTAATTCTTAATATCTGTTTCTTTTGCAATCAAGATACAAGCCTCTCACCTGCACAATGTTCTGAGCAGAGAAAAATTAAATATTTTTAAAGTTAAAAGATTATCAAGTATTGTAATGTCTCTGATCAAAAACAATAGGTCCAATATGTTTGTAAAATACTGTTGAATAAAATTCCCATGCATGCTGCGGCATACAAATGCTTCACATTTATTTTTCTAACTCCGAATGTCAGTGGGACAGTAGTTTTGAAAGCACAGTTGTCATTTTACACTAGAACTAATCTTTTTGTGCTTTACTGGGTTTAACTAATTAGAACAGTGGTTCTCAACCTGTGGGTCGGGACCCCTTTGGGGGTCGAACGACCCTTTCACAGGGGTCACCTAAGACCATCGGAAAACACGTATTTCAATACAAATGCAGGTGTATGTGAAAATAATTTTACAGTCGGGGGTCACCACAACATGAGGAACCTGTATTAAAGGGTCGCGACATTAGGAAGGTTGAGAACCACTGGTCTAGATTCTGCAGTGCTAGATTGTACTTTTCCCCTTCCAGCTGCTGTCCAGGGCTTCTTTCTATATCTTTCTATATCACTATATTCCTTTTGACCTGATGATGATTGGGCAGAAACTGGGACCAGTACATGCAGCATACTGTTGTATGTAAAGTTATCTGTTCTCTCCCGAGAAATGGTATCCGAGCACCAAGGGAGAAAGGCATAGTTTTTCCAACCTTTTATTTCTTACAAAACTGGAATCTCTGAGTAGAAAGTGGTTTCAAGAATTCAGCTGAGGAGTATTGGCAGCAGGGATACGACTTTACTTGTGATTCCAGTTTTATGCTTGAGATGTAAAGATATTATAAGAGGGAGGCTGGCCTTTGAAGCCAATCATACAGGAGGAGAATATCTAATACAGTGGTTCTCAACCTGTGGGTCACGACCCCTTTGGGGGTCCAATGACCCTTTCACAGGGGTCACCTAAAACCATCGGAAAACACATATCCCAATCACATACACCCCATACAAATATGGTTGGGGGTCACCACAACATGAGGAACTGTATTAAAGGGTCGCGGCATTAGGAAGGTTGAGAACCACTGAATTAGAAGATATGTTGGACTCTGCCACCCTGTGGCCATCAACCTTCTCTACAAGTTCAATTTAATTGCTCCCAGCCAGTCAGAGATGGAGAAGTTTTGAAAGTTAAGAATGTTAACCGGTAACTTTTTCTTCTGTCATATTCTCAAAATCTATGCCCAATCAGTCCCTTCTCCTCTGTTTTGTTTTGCAGACACTGATTATATCAGCCAAGAAGAGCTAGCCAAGGTGGAACAAATGCTTGGCCACCTCAGTGAAGAATCCAAGCAAGCTGCAGCTGCCACTTTGGTAAGTATTCTGATTAGCTAAATGTGTGCATGCTCTTCCCCTTGGCAATCTGCATCCATTGTGACACAGAAACTCTCGTGCCAGAGTTGTATAAATGTAAGAAACTGAGAGCTGTATCAATGCAAGAAACCTTAGTTAATTTGCTTTCCAGGATGAGCTCAGAGCTGTATAAAATTCAAGAGCTGTACTCAGAGCTGTATGAATGCAAGAAATATTAGTTAATTTGTTTTCCAGGCTAGTACGTCTCTGACTTCAAGATCTTGTTCAGAAATGTAGAACCATATGAAACTGACGGTGCAGGCTTTACGTCAAAGATGCTTGCAAAGGTTATGTTTCCATGAGTTGGAATTATTTCCAAACTATCAGTAAAAACAATAATTGCATGGTTCCAGATAAATACAAGATTGTGCAAATTGAATTGAATTTTGAGTAGGAAGTGAAAGAAGTATCCAGAAGGAAGGGCTTTCCAGTAGAATGAAAAAACCTGTCCAGATTAATTCCTGCATCTAAGCTATCATTTGCATCTATTGCTATGTTTGGGTGACCTCCAATGAGAAGCAGTGATCCAGCAAAGAACATAATCTCTGGCAGGGACTGGGTATAAATTATTAATTTGCTTGCTCACCTTCCAGTTGGAGCTGTATGAAGGCTGCTGCAGGTGGAGGTGGGAGAGGGAGCAGGAGGGATGTATGTGATGGTCCGTCTTTGGGCTTCAGTAGGAAGCCATGATCTTAGCCAAGGCCCAACTAGAGACAGGAGCTGAACCTTCATTATGAGCCTCAAACTGAGCTGGACTTGGTGCATTCTCTGTATAACCTTAATGCAGAGATGAGAACCTACTGATTTATTATTTATGTTGGAATTTTGAGTCCAACATTTTTGAACCCTCCCAAAATTATATTAAAAGGTAGTAATTTTCATAAGTTCTTTTGTTTAAATTTTTTTTACAAGAGATTGTAAAAGATTCAGCATATTTTGCCATTTTTGAAGCTTGCTTTATAGTAATATAGCCCCATCTCTCTACATGGGGCTGCCCTTGAGGTGCGCCCGGAGGCTTCAGCTGGTCCAGAATGCGGCCGCGTGGGTGGTGATGGGAATATCTCGATACTCCCATGTTATGCCACTCTTGCGCGAGCTGCACTGGTTGCCGGTAGTCTTCCGGTGCGCTTTCATTTATTCTTTGTACCTATTCACAAAACTCAAAAGTTTAACAAGTTTCATTTATAAATCCAATATAAAAAAAGATATCCAGATTGCTTTTTTGGTTTGTTATTTTTATATGCCTTTTAATTATGAAGTTATCAAATGATTTCATTTTTATATCCGGTGTACATCTTTATCCAAATCATTCCTTCAGCCTGTCATTTTTAAATCCACTTTCAGATCTGTCTCAATTTTGTCCAGTAAATCCTGTTCCTATTCCATAACATCTTTTAAACACATCTGTCTATAGTGACACTCTTAAATTTAAAATCTGGAGCTATTGTTCACAAATATACCTCAGTATAAGAGCCTCAGTGGTGCACCGAGCTGAGTGCTTGCACTCACCTGCCGGCTGCCTGCAATTAGTGTGAGTTCTAATCTCACCAGGCTCAAGGTTGACTCAGCCTTCCATCCTTCTGAGGCAGGTAAACTGAGGACCCAGATCGTTGGGGGCAATAAATTGACTTTAAGTCAAGAAGCTGACTTTGTAAAACACCACTTGGGGGGTGGGGGCGAAAGCCCTAATAAGCAGGTCTATACAAAGGATGAAGGTGATTGCTTTAAGTGTATTGTAAGCCGCCCTGAGTCTTCAGAGAAGGGCGGCATATAAATAGAAATTTTTTAAAAAATATATCCAATGTTAAAGTATTTTGCTCCATTCTGTATTAGTAAACCAAATTTAAGAGTTCTTTTCTTTTAATTGTAATCTTTAGTTCCTTCTGCTTCCCTCTAGTGCAGGGGTGTCAAACTCACATCCTGCAGGCCGCCTGTGTCCACACACTGGCCATGCCCACGCCCGTTTAGCAAAGGCAGAGGAAATTCGCGATACGTCATGTGACGATGCCGTGACGACACAAGCTTGACACCCCTGCTCTAGTGTCAAACCTTCAAAATCCTATCTTATCATTATTTTTTAAAGAATAAAAAAAAATAAGAGCATTTTCCCATGGGAAGGATTATTTTCGTTTATTTCAAAATCTTATTTCAAATTCATCTGGGCCCTTCCAGTCCATTCCAAAATCCACACTAATCACTCTCTTGCTATTTATTCCTAAAAAGGAATTTTCTGAAGTCCTTAAGCATATATTTAAAATTTGGTTTGCAAAGGAATGAAGAAGTCTCGCCCGGTGTTATAAAACATATCATTCCATAGCTGAAAAGCAGCCGTTGGCTATCTTGTACTTGGGCTTGATTTAGATTTGGTGATAGCTGCTATTGAAGTTAAGCTGGTACTTGTATGTGCTTGTTTTTTCCAGCCCACTAGTGAAGAAGACCTGTGTCCAATCTGTTATGCACATCCGATCTCTGCTGTATTTAAGCCATGCTCCCACAAATCATGCAAGTGAGTAATCCCTGCAGGAGCAGACATTTCTCTCCTTTATCCTGTTAACTGGATAAGAGCCAGGCTGGAATGCATCACAGCTGTACACCAGAACTAATCCAGTGGTGGTCATTTGAATCCCCTTTAAACCGCTGGAAGAGACCCAAGCCCCATAATCCTCTTTAAGTGGCTGCTTATGCAGCCAGGATCTTGTACTCCCATGAAGTTAAACAACAGAACTGGACAATTACTGTAGAATCTCGAAAGTGGAGTTTCTGACAGCAAAGACAATAGATTTGAAAGCTTACAGGTGGTTGGTTGATTCCTGGGGAAAATTTAGAAGCTAGAAGGGAAGATTTGCGGGACTGATTGGAAATTTTCAGTATCTTTTTATTTTTTATAGTAATTGTGAGCAAAAGAAGCCAACAGTTGTTAATTTGTATCAGACATGCTAGATGGCAAATTGTATAGCTTTTAAGAGTGGAGTTACAGTAGACACACTGTTCCATGCCCGAACCTTCCAAGGATTATTTGCCTTTGTTTTCTAGTGTGCGTACTGAGTTTTCTGCATAGATCTGAGCCAATACATAAACTCTTTGCCTTTTTAGAGCCTGCATCAACCAGCACCTGATGAACAATAAAGATTGCTTCTTCTGCAAAGCCACCATCACAGGAGTGGATGACTACATTAAACCAGCCACCTCCTAGTGCCTGGACCCTGCAGGGCAGGGGCCGCATGCCTGGGCAGCTTCTCCCCACAGAGGACTCCCCCACCCCCAGAGCATCTCGTCAAAAGTGGCTGTTTTTCGGCACAGCGGATTTCAGCTTTATGACCCCTCTTGCAGGACACACACATCTGTATGCATCACCCAGGCCAAATTGTGTTCTTCAATCCTATTGAATTTAGGTACACTTCCTGTTGCCGTCATTGACTCCAAGCCAACAGGCTTTTCCTATGGATTACGCACATAGGGGCTTAACGTGGTCAGGTTCTCTACCTCAGCCTGAATCCATAGTTCTTATCCTGCATCTCCCCTAGGAAGTATGTCTTGTACTGTAGCTGGGACACACCCTCTTTGATGAGGTGCTCTCCCTGGTAGAGTAAAAATGGATTCTCTGCAGCCAGCATCTCTCCTGTGAGTCCAGCTACTCACTAGCCAAGTGTGTTCTGGCTGCTGCTATAGCAGCAGCACTTTGCTGTTTGACAATGCATGTGTAGCTAGAGTTGGTTCAAATATTTGTGTGGGCATACCCTGCAGACACCATTCACCTGTAGCACCTGATGTGATAGTTCTGGAGATTGCCAAGCAATACTCTGCTGTGCAGTCAAAGGTGGCGCATGTGAGTGAAGGATTGTGGCACCTATCTGCCTAAAAATTTGAATCTGCTCTTTGAGAGTCTGGCTCCTTTCCTTTGAAGGCAAGGTCAGCTAAAATAAAAACAGACCCTAGGCCAGGCTTTGTGGGGAGGAGGACTTAGTGATACAGCAGAGGAATAAATGCACCCTAGACCACAAGGAGTTTGATCATGGGAAAGGCCAGGTTCAATAGGACCAATATTTGGTCCATGTATTATATAAGTGGTTGGAAGAAATATTGTTGATATTGTAGGCTACAGCAGAGGCGAACCTGATTGTACTGCTATCGTCCACCAGCAGAAAGTGCCTGTGGCACACACCCTATACTGTGTGACTAGGTTGCCTGTACAATCCAGGAGCAGACGAGGATTTTTTAAAAAATTTACTGTGTGTGGCTTGTATCCAGAATGTTGGGGAGGGTAGCAAACAAGGAACTTAATTTAAGTGCTTATATGGTTGTCTCTCTTCCCCTTCCCCTTCCAAACTGGAAGGGGATATTACTTCCATAAAATAAAATATTAAATTATTATTCCTTAAAGCTGTCGATGCATTTTCTCCACATTTCCAAGGTATTATTTCTGATGTAGATTGTAAGTTGCAAAGGGCTGGCTACTTGCAAGAAAGAGAGCAATTAGAGCAAGTTGATTTTAAGGAGTATTGCTCTCATCGCCAGTGTCTCTTGAATCAAGAGTAGACAACACATGACATACTTAGAATTCATAATTACAATAATTTCATTTGTTTTCATTACAGTATGATTTCATTAGAGACCCTTGTCCAAAGTTCTAAAGTTGCCAGTTATTCACCATAGGAAAGGAAGCAATGCAGTTTTATAAGGCAGTTAAGTTCCTGGGAAAGTACTGCATTTTGCTCACCTGTGTGCTTCATAAGCAGCAAATACCACCCTGCCATATTAATGTACAACATGCTGTGTGTTCCCTTTCCCAGCACTGTTGGGTGCTTTCATCTTCAAACAGGTGAGCTGTTATACTATCCCAGATCTTGGAGCAAAGATGACTTGTCCCTGTTCAATAGAGGGTACTGGACTCTACAGCAGAACAATGGTGGATCTGGCTCAGGTAGCCTATCCCATTTCACCCCATTCCCAATCCCGAATGATGCAACTGTAGTCTTGTCCACTCCTAGGACTCCATGTGAAGATTAAGTCAGCAGCAAGGGAAAAATAGTACTTGGAGGAAAAAATGTGATGAACTCAATAAAGTATCCCTTGCCACCAAGGCACAGAGTGTGGTCGTTCCAATAAAATGTTCTGCCAGTTAGTCCAGCACTCGACCCAAGCTACATGATGATGCGTGGCTCTGGGACTGATTCAGCAATGGATTTGTGAGGCAGCACATTGGCCCCATTGAGGTAGAGTTCATCATTCACAATGACATCTTCCCCCAACACAGTGACGTTTTCCATCCGCACCTGAGGAAATAATGATGTGCAGTTATACAGAGCTGAGCTTAGGAAAATATATTTTAAAATAGACACTTTCTTATACAAGTCATCTGGCTATTCAGGACTTGGTTCTTAACAGCTAACTATTCTCAGTTCCTGGGCTCCTAATGAAAGCAAAATCAGAATGCTCTGGCTGATCACCTGAGGCTCAGTCTTCCTAGGTTTTCCTCTATGTAAGATTCTCAGGTGCCACAAAAGCCCTGCCGTGCCTGCACTGGGGATGGAGAAGGCATGCATAAAGCTTTGCAGGGGCTTCATGTGCTCATTTTGACTCATACTGAAGGGAAAAAAACATTTTGCTCCTGAGGTTCTACCACACTGAGAGACTACGTGGGCCTTCAAAGTTCTAAAAGAGGAGGAAAAACCTAATTGTATAATACTATCCCTTTTTCAGTATTTATATAAAAAGGGCAATCCAGCTTGTTTTCTAAACTGTATAGGCAAAACCCTTCGATTTTAGGACAACCAGAGCTCACTCACCCATTGACCCACAGAGGAGCTCCACCCAACAATGCAGGATTCAAGCCAAGAGTGGGAACGGATGCGCGATCCCTTTAGAACAGTGCAACGCTTGATCCGAACACCATCCTCGACCACAACGCCTGCCCCAATTGTGACATTGGGACCAATACTGCAGTTTGATCCAATCTTGGCACTTGGGTCCTGAAATGAAAGATCTGATGTGAAAGACGGAACCCCCCCTCAAGCGTTTCTGGTTTCCCAGGTGGAGAAGTAATGTTCTTCCCCCTTCTACTCCTAGATCAGAACTACATAAGGTAGTCCTCCACTTACGGCCACAATGGTGCCCAAAATGTATCTTAAGTGAGACAGTTGTTAAGTGAATTTTACCCCATTTTACAACCTTTCTTGCCACGGCTGTTAAATCAATCATTGCAGGTTTTACGTTAGTAATGTGGTTAAGTGAATCTGGCTTCCACACTGGTTTTTTTTTTTAATATTTAGATTTATATACCGCCCTTCTCCCGAAGGACTCAGGGCGGTGTACAGGGCATTAAAAACCAGCTTTGCTGGTCAGGTCGCAAAAGGTGATCACATGATCCTGGAACATGGCAATCATCATAAATCTGACCCAGTTGCCAACTGTCCCAATTTTGATCATGTGATTGTGGGATGCTGCAATGGTCATAAATGTGAAAAATGGTCATAAGTCAGGTTTTTTTTCTGTGCTATTGTAATTTCAAATGGCCACTGATGAATGGTTGTAAGTTGAGGACTACCTGTACTTGGTAACATTTGCTTATGCTGTTGCCCTAGAACAGGGGTGTCAAACTCAAGGTCCATGGGCCGAATCCAGCCCACAGGGTACTTAAATCTGGCCTGTGGGGCCACCCTGGAAACAGTGAAGGATCGGCCCATGGTATTTCTGCATGCGAAAACGGACTCCTGAGTGCAGTTTTTGACTGCAACGGCCTCCTGCAACCCTCTGCCAGCAAAAACGGAACTCAGGAGAGCTCCACTTTCACTGGCAGGGCACTCAGGCTGCCACAGGTGCCCCTGACATAGCATTATAGCAATAGCACTTAGATTTTTATACCGCTTTACAGTCCTCTCTAAGCGGTTTACAGAATCAGCCTGTTGCCCCCAACAATCTAGGTCCTCATTTTACCCACCTCAGAAGGATGGAAGGCTGAGTCAACCCTGAGCCTGGTGGGATTTGAACTGCCTAATTGCAGGCAGCTGGCAGCTAAGTACTACATACTGCACTCTACTCACTGCACCACTACGGCTCTTAATGAGTGATGAGCAGGCCATGCCTCCTCTGGCCACGCCCCACCCCCCCAAGGTCAAATGCAACCCCGATTTGTCCCTCAGTGAAATTGAGTTTGCCACCCCTGAGCTAGATAGATCCCTGTGGAAATGCTACTCCATCTGATAGTTTCCCTACCCACAGAAAATGTTTTAAAATGAGATTACCACTAGTACGTTTCCCATACAGCCTGATCCAGAATGTAACCTCTCAGGCTGCTTCAGCCGCAAATGTTGTAGATATAGGCACATGCCAGTCAAGAAATCTTTCGGCTGCCCAATGTCCATCCAGAACCCTGCAGTGATAAAAATGTTTGAATCAGGTAATCTGTAACAGAGTTTCATTGGGATCACAGGTACGAGGGGCTCTTCATTTGGAAGCAGGAAGAGCAATGCTTCTGGGCTGGGATTCCCAGTCTTGACAATTTTACATATTATTTTCTAATATATGCAACATTCCTCTGCTTTAAAATAATCTTTTAGGAGAAAGCCAATTTGGTGGTGTAGTAAAAGCATCATGCTGGAAATCAGGAGACCAAGTTCTAATTTCTCCTTAGGCATGGGGCCAGCTGGATAATCCTGGATCAGTCACTCTCTCTCAGCCCTAAGAAGGGGGCAATGGCACGCCATTTTTCAAATCTTTCCAGGCAAGTTATAGGGACTCATTCATGTAGTCACTAGGAGTCGTCAATGATTCAAAGGCACCATGGAGCCGCTCTCCAAATCTTTTTAGCAGCCAAGAACTGTCAAACAATTTTTGGTTGTCTAAGGCCAAAAGTGAGTATATATGCATCATACAAAAAGACAAGACTGCACATGATTCTAGGGCTGCAGGTTGCCCTGTTCTAAAACATGTTTAAATTTATATTCCATCTTAATGGTGGTGGTTGTTAGTTGCGAAGTATCCAACCCATCGCGACCCCATGAACAATGTTCCTCCAGGCCTTCCTGTCCTCTACCATCCCCCAGAGTCCATTTAAGCTCTGACTGCTTCAGTGACTCCAGCCAGCCACCTCATCTTAATGGTATTAAATATTATATAAATGTTCTTTTATAAACCTCAAGACTGATTAGCTGTTTCTTCTAGAAAAAGCTGCATTTACTTAATTAAGCCAGGGGTTCCCAATCTCGGCAACTTTTAAGACCTGTAGACTTCAACTCTTCAGAATTTCACAGGTGGCCATGGTTGAAGTCCACATGTCTTAAAGTTGCCATGATTGGGAACCCCTGACTTAGGCTAACAAAACGCTCTCTTGTTTTGAGAACGCATATTGTTGTTAAATTTTGAATCCTAATCCAAAAGTACCAAAGCTTTTTCCTTACCATGTAGTTCCATGGCATAGAGCTGTCCTTCCTCTGCCATTACTGGAAATATTTCTTTCTCAATTGAGGTAGGCCGCAGCTAAGGAAAAGATAAAAAGGGACTCAGATGGCCATTCCAATAGGAGCTATATAACCCTCATGCATTTATTTAACACATTTATATGGTCATTCATCTCACAAAAAGTGGCTCTGGGTAGAATACAACATAAAGTATAAAAATTATTAAAACATACAAAATCATTATTAGAATATGTAAAAACAACAGGGTCCAAGAGAGAATGTATTGTTAGCCACAGTAATGGAAGCATCTTAGGATGTCACCCGTCTCCTGAGACTCCCGGGCCTGATGACACAGGCAGATCTTGAGCGACTTCCAGAACATTAACAGGGATGGAATGAACCTCATTTTCAGAACCTCCAGGACCCACGTAGCAGATGATACCCATCGCATGCCTTCTGTGCCAGACCTAATGGGATGGGCTGATGTAATTGGGGACAGGTAGTCCTTTGGATAACCTGATCCTGTGCCATGAAGGGCTTTAAAGATTAAAGCCAGCACCTTGAATTGGACCCAGAAGCAAACTCTCAGCCAATACAGCTTGCAGAGCAGAAGTGTGATGTGCTGTTTTAAAAGCACACAAAACTGCCTGTGCCACTTCATTCCGGATATGTTTCAAGGGCAGCCCCATGTAGAATGCATTGCAAGTAATCCAATCTGGAGGTGACCAGGGCTTGAGTGACTGTGAACTTCCCGAATATTTACACGATAAACTAACATTCTTTAGACTTATTATTCAGATCATTCCCACCAGAAGCAATAGCTAATTGAACCAAGATATCCCCACTGATCTATTAGGGGAAAAGCCATTTCAGAATTTGCACATCGTGATAATCAAACGTACCACCCCTACGGTCAAATGAGTCTAAGCACTATGGAAGAATTATCTGGTGTGCTGTATCTAAAAAATGGCTTTAATCTCACTACACTGGAAAGAAATGTCTAATGGAAATTAGTTTGTTGAAACCTCCATTTTATCCTTCGTTTCATACCTGAATGCGCTTTAATACACTTGGATTTAAGATGTACATGCCAGCATTGATTTTATTGGAAACAAAAACCTGAGGTTTCTCCACAAAGCGATGTATGATTCCAGTATCTGCCTCACATACTACTACACCATATTTGGAAGGTTCTTCCACTTTTGTCACCTGCGAGGCAAAGTCAACATTAGATGCAGTGAGGCAATCATGATAGTCAATCAGAAATCAGAAAAAATTCATCTACCACATCTTAATATAAAATGTTATGCCTATATTACTATTTTTATTCTTATCCCATTTCAAAGTCTTTAAAAAAAGGACACTTAATTGCTTGCTGTCCCTATAAAACAATCTAAGACATGGCTTGCTAGGCAAGATTTACTGAATAAACAATGTGTTGCTGAGTTCACATGACCAGCCAATCCATAAACCATGTATTGCTAACCAGAATCGCTGGATTCATGTAACAACTTAAAAACATAAGCCACATTACTTATTTTCAGTTTTATAGTCCATCTATGATTCGACTTAGGTTGTATGATGTCAGGCTTATCTGTTTTCTTAAACTAAATATCCTACAAGATATACGTTAACAGAGGACTGTATACAGTGGTGGGATTCCAAATTGCACGCTACCAGTTCTGCACACTTCACCTGTGCTTGCACACTTTGCCTGTGTGCGCAGCGCTCAAAGATCACCCTTGGTGCAGTTTTTTGGCTCAGCTGAGGTGCAGCAATCTGCTCTGCCGCAAATCATCTGAGCTAAAAATCAATGGAATAAAAGACAGGGAAAGGCAGGGGGGGGTGGGCAGGGCCAGCCAGAGGTGGTATTTGCCGGTTCTCCGAACTAGTCAAAATTTCTGCTGCCAGTATGCCAGAACCATCCGAACCGGCTGAGTATCACCTCTGACTGTATGGCATTAGATCTGCATTTATATTTTATTTCCTTTATTTCCTTTTGGTTATAATAATAATGAAAATTACAGTATATGGACACCACAAGATTTCTGGATTCCCAGCTAACCACCTCCTTTTCTGGGATCTTTGGGTCAGTAGGGCAGGGGTGTCAAACTCATCATGACAGTGTCATCTGACACAGCAGGACTTTTTCCCCCTTCACTAAACTGGGCGGATGCGGGGCCAGCATGTGACGCATCCAGCCCATAGGCTGTGAGTTTGACACCTCTGCACTAAGGGATTAAAAAGTGCCCTCAGAATACACAAAACAATGAATCGCAATCCCCAGGTACTTACCACAATGGTGCCTTCTTTTCCATGATGCCTGTGAAAGTGTACCATGTCTGTGAAGGGAAAATCACAGATCACATCGCTATTGAGTACAAAAAAAGGTTCTGAATTTTCAGCCAAAAGCTCCTGTGCTAGTGCCAGTGGGCCAGCTGTGGAGGAAACAGGAGTTATCAGTGTCCATCTGATCATAAGCCCTTTATCAGCCATAACCAACAAACACTGCTAAGCTCACAGTTACCTGTGCCCAGTGGTTCCTTCTCATGTGACAGAGAAATCTGAATGCCCAACTGAGAATAAAGAAGAATTTGGAAATGCAGTTAGAAGAAAAGTAGGAGCAAGCATGGCTGTGACTTTATCGATTACTGCCTTTAGAAAATATCTCAAATAGGACAAGTTAATTATATCGCCAGCTGGTTTATGGCAACCTGCAGATAGTTGACTCATTGCTCATTATTTAAACGTGTAAACCCACCACATAAAGCTGCTGGTAAGGTAATTTAGACGAGAGAACAGAATTCTACTTAGCCACCTAGGAAAGTTCTTAGGTTATCTATTTCTTAAACCATATTCAAACACCCTAATGCTAAACACTCCTACTTAGAAATAAGTCTGTTGAAGGTAACGGAATCTGTTTAAAATTAGGTACACATAGCACTTCTGCAGGCATGGTATTCTATAACCATCAGGAAGTTGTAGTATGGGGTTCAGGGCACTCCTTGGAGAAAAGGAAACTTTTCTTTCAAGAACTTTTGTGAGTTAACTTATCTTGGGATCCAGGCCAAAAGGTGCAAGGCAAACTAGGGAGCCAAAGGGAAAAAAAATTGTCCAGTCAGTACAGTGGAGAACGTAGTTCTATTATAACATTTTATGTGTGATTTTGTGAAATGCCAAAGATACACACAACTACTACTTCAAAAACAAACAAGTACTGCAAAAAATAATGGCCAAATTTGTAAGTAATTTGCTCAAAACATTTTACAAGGAAGGAATGAGATAAAAGAACTTATTCAGATCTAATTGTTTACTGCAGAGGTAGTGGTAATTCTGATATTTTTTTAGATGTTGAATCCATCAACCTAAGTGCACATAGCCAATAGTAAGCAATCAAAGGAGCAGTGCAGCATCTTCAAGAGTCACTCCTTTTACATTACCTGTGACAATAATCCTACACTTTATTAACACTTCAAGAAGATATATTAAGTAATGAAGTCGAATGTACAAAACAATTATGGAAAGTTACAGAAAAGCAGTATCATTACACCCAGAGATGCCTATCCTATTTTAACACTGTACAGCAGGGATCTTATATAAGGAATTATGAAAAGTGTGATTATTTCACTTTTCTTCAGCATGTTGCTCTATACCAGTGGTTCTCAACCTGTGGGTCGGGACTCCTTTGGGGGTCGAATGACCCTTTCCCAGGGGTCACCTAAGACCATCAGAAAACACATATTTCAATACAAATACAGG
>JANHFR010000376.1:90362-100942 GCA_032468015.1 Mimophis mahfalensis | reverse complement strand
AGCTGGGGAATTCTGGGAGTTGAAGTCCACGCATCTTCAAACTGCCAAGGTTGAGAAACACTGTTCTAATGCTTACTTAAGAATCACACCAAGGTTCTTTCTTTTGAATCCCAGGTGAGACTTAGCCCCAGTGCTGCTCTAGATGCTAGAGTGGTGAATCTGTATGTCTTAACGTTCACTGCAAATTGCAGAGAAGAGACAAAAGATGCTCAACTCTACGTTCACATTAATGAAACACCGAGATTAATATGCAGTAAAGGATTTACTGACATGGGTAAGAATGCTGCAGCTTCCTTGATTAGTTTTGGCACATTCAGCAAAAGAGAAAAGTGCTTTAATGAAGAACACTTTAAGATAAGATTATAGTGGAATTGGAGGAAGTGGGGATTAGTCTTTTCCATCAATTTGGAGCAGATCCTAATCAGTTCAGGGCAGCAAAATATTATCTTGACCAAGAATAGAAGAGAAAGTAGAGCAGTGGTAGTAAAATTGCCCAAAAGGCCTCATAATCATGAAATGAGGGACTGTTCAATCTCAGTTTGCCCATGTGGCCATGTTCAATTAACTATGTTAGTTTTTTCCTCCATGTCTCTTATATCATAGGACGGTTGCCTATACAAGTTTCAGAGGATGTTAGACCTGGAGAAACAATCTATACAACTGTCTTGAAGAGGCCGGGCACAGGCAAACTGACTGTAAGTGCAGTGGTTGGTAGAAAAAAACAGAAGTGTAACTTGAGAAAAGCTCCATGATCACAAGGAGGGACAAATTGTTATTCGCAAATGAGAGAAAAAATTGACAAGGATCATCTAAGACATGGGTGTCAAACTCAAGGTGTCACATGACGTATCATGACATTTTTTCTCTTCACAGAGCTGGGGTGGGCATGGCCTGCATGTAATGGGCATGGCCACCAGTTTGACACCCCTGATTTCTAAGATGAGGTGATCATCGGAGGGGAGCTGGCATTTTGAAGGGTGACTCAGACAGGGTGACACTCAGTGGCTGGGGTGACAAGTGGAGGGTATTGTCCATTCTATAATTGCCACATTGTCTTCCCTTCCCACAGTTCACCATAGAGAATTCTTCTTTACCTTTTGTCATAACTCCAGAAGGAGTCCTGCAGGCACCCGATGCAGGTTTCACTCATGAACAAACTAACAAGGTATGTGCTATTGTTTGCCTTGCACATATATCTGCTTAGCATCCCAGTGGAATAGTGGGGGTCCATTCAAGGTGTGCTACTCCTTGGCTCTCTGTCATATCCCAAACACCACCAAGGAGAACTGCATGCCTGCAGGGAGCTTCTGTTGTCTTCATCAGCGTTTTGCCACTAGACTTCGATTTCCACATGTCTTGTTTCAGGCCTTTGGACCTTTATAATTGCACAGTTCCTAATGATTTCAGAGAATTATCTGTTTCTAAGGCTTCTGTGAATTGTAGGGTTATTCATTGGGACTCTTGGATTCAACAAGCCTTTCCTGTATTGCCCTTGCAGACATTCTCACTAAAAATTGTGGTCAAAGATGCTGCTTCAGGAAGTTGTGAAGTGCCTCTGTCTATCCAGGTGAACCCTGTTTACCATAACAAAGTCAGTTTCAGGTGAGTTGGAGGAGGTGGGGATAAAGACATGATGAAGTTTAGATGTGCCTGTTGGGTTGCCAGCAAATAGGTATGGCTGAAGACACTCTGCTCTTCCGTTATATCCTTTAAAGGCATTCATTACTACAGAATCCCTTGCAGTGAATGTCACAGAATTGGAATTATGTTAGAGAATAATTATCACTTCAGATCTGGTCACATGAAATCCCACTTAATCTTACAGTACAATCTCAGAATCCTCTGTGATACTTAGAGGTAGCCCTTGACTTACGAACACAATTGAGCCCCAAGTTTCCACTAAGCACGATAGTTGTTAAGTGAATTTTGCCCCATTTTATGACCTTTTGCCACACGTGTTAAGCAAATCATTGCAGTTGTTAAGTTAGTAACACAGTTGTTAAGTGAATCTGGCTTTCCCATTGACTTGGCTTGTCAAAGGTTGCAAAAGGTATCACATGTCCCTGTGACACTGCAACCATCATAATAAATACATGCCAGTTGCCAAGCAACTGAATCTTGATCACATGATCACAGGGATGCTGCAGTGGTTGCAAGAATGAAAAATTGACGTAAATCACTTTTTCCAATGCCATTGTAAATTTTAATGGTTACCAAATAATGGTTGTAAGTTGAAGATCACATGTATTGGAATTTGAAGGTGCACTGCTCAAAATGATGTTTTGCTAGCACTTCTAAAATTTCTGTCTGCTCAATCATGCATGGCCTGACGTAGGGCTACTTACTACTAATGGAAACCCCAGCATATGAGGAATCATCTAGTCTCCATCCATCGTACGTGATTTATACCCTTCTTGGGGAAAGAACTGGAAGAGCCAAGTCTTGAATCAAGCTGCACTCTTCTGGAACTCCTGAGATGTTATATTTTTATGTTTTCTACTGTGATTTTTGAATTTCCTGCCATGTAGACCAAATTTTAGATCTGGAATGTACTGCAGAAAGAGGACGAGGATAGTTGATTCTCTTTCTATTGCCTAGTATAAGAAGAAGTTTCCTGTCTCTTTTGCCTTATAGGTCTAGGTCACATAGATTGGACAGATTGATTTATACTTGTAGTTCAAGCAGATACATTAACCAAATACATTAACCTAATATATTTAGAACTCTGAGGAAGACATGCATGGGGGCAGATTTATTTCAGGATATATCCTGGTCAATGTTTGTATTTTTGTGACCATGTGACCATATAACTATTTTGTTTTTACTTCAAGTAGGCAGAGTAAACAATATTGCGCTTGATAGACTTCTGATTCCAAAAGAGTTATTTACACCTTTGCCTTCATGATTCAGGGAATCATCAGTTGCATGTTCAATACGGGAAAATGTACCACCTTTGTCCAACGTCACCCAGGTTCGAGCAAGTGGGGGACCTGAGGTGGTCTACCAGATCATCTCCCCAAGCACACACTATTTCACCATTGAACCAGGTAATGAAAGCCCCAGGTAAGCCACAGCATCCACATCAACTCAGGAAGTCTCTAGTAGGTAGTTACACTGATTTTAAATTCTTGGCCCTTTTGCCTTAAAAAGGTTGAGAATCAATTATTACAGGGATTCCAGGGGAGGTATGGAAAACTGAAAACAGCTCTGTAAAAGCAACAAAAGTAGAAAGTGGTAAAGACCAAGGAACCAGTGAGTTTGGTTCTTAGGACTCATTCCAGATAAGGAAAGGACAGGAATGCCCATATGTGCTCCAGTGCAGTGGTTCTCAACCTGTGGGTCATGGCCCCTTTGGGGGTCGAATGATCCTTTCACAGGGGTCACCTAAGACCATTGGAAAACACATATTTCAATACAAATACAGGTGTGTGTGAAAATAATTTTATGGTTGGGGGTCACCCACAACATGAGGAACTGTATTAAAGGGTCGCGGCATTAGGAAGATTGAGAACCACTGCTCCAGTGGTTGCTTCTCTCAAGGAGACCAGCAGTTTATTGTGTGTTTGAGCACCAGGAAATGAAAAGATCAACCATCTTGCTTATAACATGGAACAGCTTTTAAAGGACACTAAGCTTCTAATTACTTTTGTAATTTGCCTACAAGTTCCTTATGACCACAAAATTGAGCCTAAATTTTTCTTTGCTAAGCAAGTCAGTTGTTGAGTTTTGCTGTATTTTATGACCTTTCTTGTCACTGTTGTTAATCACTGCAATTGTTAATAGCAATAGTGCTTATATACTGCTTTATATACTGCTTTACAGTGCTTTATAGCCCTCTCTAAACAGTTGACAGTCAGCATATTCCCCCCAACAATTTGGGCCCTCATTTCATTGACCTGGGAAACATGGAAGGCTGAGTCAACCTTGAGCCTGGTGAGATTGGAACTGCCAAATTGCAAGCAGGCAGCAGGCAGCAGAAGTAGCCTGCAGTACTGCACTCTAACCACTGTGCCACCATGGCTCTTAAGTTAGTTAAGTTAGTAACATGGCTGTTAAGTGAATCTGGCTTCCCCATTGGCTTGTCAGAAGGTCACAGAATGTGATCACATGACCCCGTGACACTGCAACAGTCATAAATACATGCCAAGTATCCGAATTTTGATCACAATTATCAATGGTCATAATTGTGAAAAATGATCATAAGTCATTTTTTTCAGTGCCATTGATCATTAAATGCCATGTAAATCAAAGGACTATCTGCATTAACTATTCTAAAGCTATGGTATTAGAGACGTTTGGTATAACAGGTTTGAAGTCTTCATTAGGAACATGTATCTTCAGCTCTGAACAAAACAAAAACTAACTACAAGCCTAAGAGATTAAAGAATTTGAAATAAACAGCAAAAAGCTAAATAAGATTTTTATTTAAGAAGGTGACTATATAGATGAATTAGGGGTCCATATAAATTTAAAGTATTGACTTTACTATAAGATTTTGGAATTATCTATGAAAAATAACAAGGAAACAACAATTGTTTTGGTTGTTGCAACTGGAAGTGAGATAAAAGATAAGTTATGATTTAGAAACTTGACACTAGAGCAGGGGTGTCAAACTCGCAGCATCACGTCGTCACGTGACGTACCATGACTTTTCCCCCTTTGCTGAACCAGCGATGGGCATGGACAGCATGTGATGCATCCGCCCCGCGGGCTGTGAGTTTGACACCCCTGCACTAGAAGGAACTAAAGATTTTAAGCAGGAGACAAACAGTACTGATGTCAATTAATACTGGGACTTACAATATGATGCAAAACATTATAACTTCAGAAATATTAAAGGAGATCTTTGAAGAATAAATCCATAAGTTAGTAACTACAGTATCAACAACATCAGTAACAGTGTCTGCTTCTATAGGTAATGTGTGTCTAAAAGATGTTAATGAAGGAACAACAGACGTGATCAGAAATTTTATCTGATAAGACAATGTACAGAATGTGGAACTACCGTATAAATGGCAGACCAAGAGAACAATTTAGAAAAGGACAGATGACCAACCAAGAGAATGACTTGAAACATGTTTTCTTATTGGATCTCCAAGAGGCTTGTTAACACTTTGAAGAAATCTGTGTGGTAGGATAAAAAATTGAAGAGAAATAAAATCCCATGACAATATTTGATTGAATGAAGACTGCTAGAAGGAAAAGGAAGGAATATAAAGTTGTTTATATAATCAAGGTTAAAATTATTTTTTGTAATGTTTTAGCAACTCTATAAGCTTATTGATGACCTCAGGGTTGAAAAGTCGATTTTTAAAAATGAATTTGCATATAGCTAAAGGATAGGATATGAGAAAAAGAGATATCTGTTTATAGTCATTGAAGAGTTATTAAATTTGTTTATTGTAAGGTTGGAAGTCACTTGATGTTTATTTCTTTTCTTTTTCCTTATTATACAGGTAGTCCTCGACTTACAACAGTTCATTTAGTGATGATTCGAAGTTACAACAACACTGAAAAAAGTGACTTATTTCATATTTATGACCATTGTAGCTTCCCTGTGAGCATATGATGTACATTTGGATGTTTGAAAACTGACTCACATTTATTATGTGTCCCAGAGTCATGTGATCACCGTTTGTGACCTTCTGAGAAGCAAGGTCAATGAGGAAACCAGATTCAATTAAGCACCTAGTTACTAATTTAACAGCGCCAATGATTCACTTAGCAAACGTGGCAAGAAAAGACATAAAATTGGGCAAAACTCACTTAACAAAATTCTTACCTAACAACATGAATTTTGGCCTCAGTTGTGGTCATAAATTGAGGATTACCTGTATTTTCTTTCCTTTTCTTCTTTCTTTTTTACTCCACTTTTATTCTTACTTTCCATTCTCTTCTCTTTCTCAAGTTTAGTTTCTATACGTTTTTCCAAATGTAATTAAATTTCTTAATAAAATAATATTTTTTTAAATTATGCAGATACAGGTATCATCAGAACCACATACTACTTAGATCTGAAAAACAATCCAAGCTTAGCCAACACCCAGTTGGAGGTGAAAGCTTACAATAGGCTCAATCACGCTGATCATGCCAGCATCATTGTCAACATTACTGTGAAACAGGAGAACTTGGAAGGACCCTTGTGTTTTCCTGCTGTGATTGTGTAAGTCTCCACAAAGGAAATTGTGATAGCTTGAGCCAGGAAAACATAGAATAATAGAATCAACTTGAAGATGTCTAATTTTCTGCATAGGGATGCATGTGTGGTAGATTAGGTGATTAGGTGGGCTACCATTTCTGAAGTGAGAAGTACAGGAGTTAGATTGCTAAGTGGGAAGAGAGTTTAAGACTACTTAAAGGTAAATAGCATGGGGTCGCAATGGGTCGGACACGACTTCCCAACTAACAAGAATAACAAAGATAAATAGATCCAGGTAAATTCCTTAACCAATTAAAGCTCATTGTCTCCAGAAACTGCGGTGGTTTTGATTGTATAATCCAACAAATCTGGAGGTCACACAAATTTAACTAAATCTGGAGAAATCAGAACTCAAGGTACATATCTTTTGACCTCGTAAGCCAAAACTAAATTAGTGGCCCTGTTAGAAGCCTTGAGGTTCTACCTTTTCTTTTCAAAACAGTCTTTAAAGAGCAACTTCTGAAAATCACTGGGAGAGGAGAAAGTGGATATATTTACTCCGTTCAGATCTCTTTTTCTACCTTCCTGTTGTTGTTTTTTCTTGTGATTAGTTTTGCTTAATTCCAGGACTGAGATTCCAGAGAACACTCCAATTGGGGATACTATATTGTCTCTGTCTTGCTACGATCCAGAGAATATCAGTAGCAGCTTTACGTATAATATAGTCAACCAGGCCCTACCTTACAGCTTCAAAATGGATGGCCCAAATTTGCAGGTGAGTCTTTGGAGTGGAACATCAGTCACTAGGTATATAGTATATCAGGTAAGGCTTGAATAATTTCCTCCACAACAATTCACATGAGCAGTACTGAAACTGCACATTTAAACGAACAGTGCATTTAGTACAAAGCTCAAAGGGGCACTGAATTCCCATTCAGATTGTGGTGCTTTAGGGACCCTGATTGGAGCTTTGGATCTTAATTGACTAAGGATCTCTCTTTTCTAGAAGATAACATAAGCTTTACTACCATGGGTTAATAACTAAAGGTAAGTTCTGTCTTCTTTCTTCTGATCTTTCTATTCTGTGGTCTCATAGGTAAATAGCACTTTGGACTATGATTCAGAAAGTATGGCCACTCGTAACTTTCAATACAAAGCTGCCATTTTAGTGATAGATGAAGGAAGTCCTGCACAAACCAGTAAGTACCACATTGCTAAAAAGCACTATTTGAAGTTTGTTATTCCTGGATATTGATGAAGTCAATGAAACCTGGAAAACGTCTAGAAAATATCTCCCCCAAATGTTTGGACCATGGCTGCATAAATAGCTATTTGAAATGTGTTGATAAAAATAAATTTAGAATGTTTATCACTGTTGTCTGACCTGGGGAAAAGTACTACTAATGTAATGTAATTCTATGCAGAAAAGCAAAGTTAACTGATGTATTAATTATTGGGCAATTTCCTGCCCTTCGTACAAAAAAACCAAACACTGTATCAGCATAGTTGAAATTACAGACTAAATTACAAAAGAATATATTTTACCTCAAATAAGGAAAATTATTTACGGTAATCATGAAAAGTAAAATTTGTTTGAATCGAGCTTCACATTTAGTGACTAAAAGATCATATAATTTTCTTGACAAACACCTTCCTGTTTTCATGGTCATTGATCAGAGTCCAATGATCACACTTTTTTTCAGTACTATTGAAAGTCAAATGGGTCAATTATCAGTTTGCCCAGAAGCAGCTATCAGCATATTAATGTAAAGGCATCTAAGACACTGAAAGAAGCAATCAAAAAGCAGCAGTAGGTTGAGACTGATGTAAGCCATGCACTGGTACCTGACTGGAGACAATTGCTAAGTAAAATTGTGATAGGCAAACAAAAGCTACATGTGATTTGTTTCCTCTCCCATAGAAAGCAGATTTACAGATTACAGATTAACAGGGTTGGAAAGGACCTTGTAGATCATCTAGTCCACCCCCCTGCCCAAACAGGAGACCCTACACCATTTCTGACAAATGACAGTCTAATCTCTTCGTGAAAGTCTCAAGTGATGAAGCTCCCACAACTTCCGAGGGCAAGCAGATCAGTCAGAAAGCCCAGGATAGGCTACCAAGATGTATGTTTGACAAATCCATCCAAAAAATTAATACAATTGAAATAATAAAATTATACAAAACAGGAAATGTTCAAAGGCTATTTATAGCCCCTTTCTGTGTTCTTTCTCTATGTATTATTAGAATAATCCTTTCCCCAATGGAACATGACTATTAATTTTAGGGTACGAATAAAATACATATACAAGTTGAGCAAATATAGCAGAATGGCAGTTTGTAAGAGAATCAAGGTTTTAAACTAGGTTCTAACCATATTAAGCTAACATATGAATCTCTCCTAAAGCTATGCATACTCATCCTCTGTGTGATGGTGGCTTAGTCGTATGTCAATATAGGCCCACCTCATGGGTCTCTAGTGTGGATGCCAGAGTGGAAATGTAGCCACAGACTTCTCATTTAATGGCTGCCAGGCTCCATATCTTCCCTGATCTTATGTTTATTTTTAGATTTCTTAAAAAACCAAGGTGGTGTGGTTCAGAACAAAATACCAGCCTCAAGCATTATCTTTGTTTCCAGCAGTGTTTCTGAACTTCACTATACCCCAGAAGCATTAGAAATGACAAATGATTTGGTAGCTAGAGCCAGTGTTTGGTTTGGCAGTTTGCCCAGCTGCCCAGAAAAATAAGGACAGATGTAAGGTGAAATGGTAGAGATGGGATAGCAGGAGTTAACCTCTTTAGTTTGCCTTCCAGTAAATTGGCTTTTTTCTCATTAGTTGCCCCATAGTAGTTATTTTATGCAAATGCTCATGGCAGGTTTTCAAAATTACTAATATATTGTGGGTCCCAAATGATTGGGGATTACAGGTCTACCCCCATTCATGTGTAAAGTATGATTAAGGGCAAACTTTCCACTGAAATAGACAAAAGAGTGTTGAATTCTTCCCCATGTGACTTACATGCCAATATGTATAGAGAACTATGGAGATGGCCTTGAAGAAAACATGCAGCAGCCATTAGCAAAACTTGAACTTAATCCAGGAAGGCAGACTAAGGAAACCCAAGAGTTAACTGTCTTTGATATAAGAGAAACAGAAGGAGAAATTATGTCTATCTTTTGAGATTATGCTTATATAAATAGAGTTCTAGCATTTCTTGGGGTTGATTCCTGACTGTGCCTTTAAGAACTGACAATATTACTATGAAACGTACCTAGAAGGAGTTATTAACGGGAGAGAAGCAGATCACTCATTCTCATCCCTGCTTTCCTCTAAAAACCAATAGCTACAGCACTTAGATTTATATGCCGCTTCACAGTGCTTTACAGCCCTTTCTAAGAAGTTTACAGAGTCAACATATTGCCCCACAACAATCTGGGTCCTCATTTTACCCACCTCAGAAGGATGGAAGGCTGAGTCAACCTTGGGCCGGTGAGACCCGAACTGCCAAACTGCTGGCAGCTGGTGGTCAGCAGAAGTAGCCTGCAGTACTGCATTCTAACCACTGCGCCACCGTGGCTCTTAAACATCAAATCACCCACTTGATGGGCAAACCTAGGAGTAAACCGTCAGGCCTGCGGCCTTCATGTATTACTCTATTTGAGCTTTGCTTGCTGTCTGTAATTATGTAGGTTAGGCACTTAGTTACTTGCCAATTACAAAGTGCTTGCTGGAACTTTGTCATCATGTAAGCTGAGTTTCTTTTTCTATCTTGCAGCCACAGTACCTGCGCTGGTGACAGTAAGACGAGTGAATGAATTCGACCCAAAGTGCTTGAAACAGGTATTCAGTGTACCAGAGAATACCAAGTATGGACACAGCATTGGCAATGTCAATGGCTCTGATCAAGACTATCCTTTCGACAACATTGAATACAGCATAATGGATGCGGATGCTAGAGTTTTCTACATTAATAGCCATACAGGTAGCAGCTAATGGTGGTCCTACCTGGCAGGGTCTCCCCAGGCTTTATTTACCAAACAGCTTAAGGGTCTTCTTTCACTCATTGTTTCACTTGTCTGAAACTGACTGCATCAGGGCTTCCTCAAGAGGAATACAGCAATACACTGATCACCCATATTTAGAATTAAATTACATTTAATGTAATGTAAATGTATGTAGTCAAATGTATGAGGAAGGCAGGTTCCAAACTCTGTAAAGTATAATGTTGGTACTACTATATATTTTAGGTCACACAATTCCTAAAAAAGAAAATGTAACTTACAAAAAATAATTAGATAAAAGACAGAAAGCTCATAGGGTTTTCTAATTTATTGGACAGAGTGTCAAATAGCTTAATTACAAAAGAAAGAAAGAAAGAAAGAAAGAAAGAAAGAAAGAAAGAAAGAAAGAAAGAAAGAAAGAAAGAAAGGAAGAAAG
>JANHFR010000372.1:178517-190022 GCA_032468015.1 Mimophis mahfalensis | reverse complement strand
GCAACTGGAAGCCAATGCAGCTCACGGAGTAGAGGTGTTACATGGGAGTATCGGGATGCTCCCATCACAACTCATGCCGCCACATTCTGCACCAGTTGAAGCCTCCGCGTGGTCTCCAAGGGCAGCCCCATGTAGAGCGTGTTGCAGTCGAGCCGGGAGGTTACCAGTGCATGAGTGACTGTGCATGAGTGACTGTGCATAGGGCATCCCGGTCCAAATAGGGGCGCAACTGTCACAGCAGGCAAACCTGTGCAAAAGCTCCCCTGACCACGGCCCCCACATGATCTAATGTGAGAGCCGAGTCCAGGAGAACTCCCAAGTTGCGTGCCCTCTCCACAGGAGGTAACACCTCACCTGGTGCCTGCTTATTAGCGGCATTTTTACAAAGTCAGCTTATTGCCCTCAACAGTCTGGGTCCTCAATTTACCTATCTCGGAAGGATGGAAGGCTGAGTCAGCCTTGAGCCTGGTGAGATTCGAACATGCCTTAATTAGAGGCTAGCCTGCTCCACCAAGGTCTCTTTGGGGGTCTTAATGGATCAAATCTGCCCTGGAGGGGCGAAGAAAAGGAGCATGCACCCCGCAGACAACAGGGAGATTGCAAACTCCCTGTTTGGAAGCTGGGAAGTCGCTCGGCCAAAGACAAAGAAGAGTGGCAATTGTGCACCACTAAAAAGTTGGGGAAACAGCTGATTGTCAAGAGGAGAAAGGAACATGTCGGGAACAGATGAAAGGTACTGAAATTGCTTTAACCCTATGAGAAAGCAACCCTTGAGGAATATTTAACTAATAAAGTGGAGCTGGAGTGGTGAGGAAAGCGGAGTTTCCAATACAGAGTAATTTTAAAGTGACAGTCCAATTTGAAGAGTGACTTTAATACTGGATTTTCAACTTTGAAATTGACTTGGATTTATTTCTCTCTTGGAGAATAAATTAAAGATTTTTGGATTTTTGGTAAACTGAGTGGATATATTTGGACTTTATAACTGTTTCACAAAATATGGGATACATTTTATTGGTGGCTTGAAGATTTGAAGTAAAGTTATGAATAGTAGAGTTTGTGAATGATAATTATGTAATATTTAGAATAAGAATAAATTTTGTTTCATTTTTTAAAAAAAGGTATGGAATATAATCAACGATAATTATGTAACTGTTAGGATAAGGGAATTTGTACACAGGATTGAAATGAAATGTAATGGAAATGACTAAAATGTTGGCGCAAATAGTGGCAATCTGTTCTGACACATTGTATGAATTGGTGAAAGACATTTGTTTAAGAATAAAATAAAAACTTTTTTGGAAATAAAATAATAATTTCAAGACTATCTGTATATATTTCCTGACTGTGAAAGCAATACTATTCCTTCTTTGTTTTTCATGTTTTGAATTGTTAACAGTATGATTTTTCTGTTGAAATCCCAGTGCATTATGATTGTCTTGGTTCTTCTAGATCAAGGGTCGGCAAACTTTTTCACTCAAAGAGCCATATGGATTCATTTCCCATTAAAAAAAAAAACCCGGGCCCCGCAAAACCTGGGTGGGCGTGGCCAACTTGAGGCTGGGAAAGCTGAGGGGTGGGGCCAGCCAGTGTGGTCAGGGAGCCACAGCTGAGGCCCCAAAGAGCCGCATGCGGCTCTCGAGCCACACTTTGCCGACCTCTGTTCTAGATCAGAGGTGTCAAATTCATGGTGTCAGTATCGTGACTTTTTTCCCCTTTGCTAAAATGGGGTGGGTGTGGCCAGTACCTGACACATCCAGCCCGCGAGCCACAAGTTTGACACTCCTGTTCTAGAACTTCTCTAAGTTCATTTCACCTTTCACTGTTGAACCTGTTTGTATTCATGTGTTACGTTCCACATTCCCACTGTTTTGGCAGCTTGGCGGCTTCTTTTCCTTCACAGCAACAGCAGAAGCTAGGTGTCTCAAAGGATTTAATTTAGTTGCTTCATAAACATCATTAGTTGCTCTAAAGATCCTCAGCTCTTTCTCAGTAGCGTGTTAAGTGCCACCAAGCCTGAAGGGTCCATCACTTAGCACTATATTATTAATCAGTTTATCTTGTCTATCCATGTGGGGTTTTTTGGTAAAATCCAGGACTTGTTTACCACTGCATTCTCCCACATACTGTGAAATGATGTTTTTGCTGTTGTCACTCAAGTGATCATCAACATCCAACATTTTCCTTATCACTGTTATCTGATACACGTGCCTGTTGGTTTTAGTTGGGCACATGGGGGTAACCTTCATGGCTTAGATTCCCCTGTTGAGAGTATGTACTTCGGTTTATATTCATGGAATTCTTAGCTCTTCTCTTCCTTATCAGAAACCCCACCCCACCCCCTCATTGCCGTAAGGCAGCATATCGGGACTTGAGAGAGTATACGTGTATGCTATTTTTGTGTGTGAGTGCCTATACCTTTGAATCAATTTTGACTCCTGGTGATTGCCTGGGCAAATCCCTATAATTTTCCTGATACGTTTTCAGCAGTGGTTTGCCATCACTTGTTTCCCAGGGCTCTGAGGGAATGATTAGCCCAAGGTCACCCAGCTGGACCAGCCTTCTATTTCTAAAGCAGAAATAGGAGGCATAGTCTCTTGGTTTCTAGCCTGGTACCTTAACTTCTACACCACAGTGGCTATTTATATATAGAAAATTGCTTAGTATCGAAAATAATAGGAAAGAGTGGAGTAATGTTAATCTATTAGATAATATCTGAAGTGATGAAGTTATGGAGACTTGGCCATCTCCATAACTTTGCTACACGAAAAGCAAAACGTAAGCAAAATCAGCTTAACAGAAACTACTGCTTTAAAGAGGCCCTTGTGCCTTGAACAAATTGCAAACTAGAAACTTCATAATGTGCATGATGAGAGCTTTATAAAGATATGTCCCCCTGGATCTGGTCTGGGGAACAAGCTGGTCCCTCTTCTAGAAGTTGTTCATTTCTGCTGTATATGTGTTCTTTAGACTAAATTAATGAAACTCAATTTATTAATGTGATGAAACTTATTTCTTTGTAGGTGTACGTATCTATAAAGAAGTAAGTTTCAAATAAATATATCCATGTGCATATCCGTATCTATATCATCAGGAATGTAATTGTTTCTATAGCCTTAAAATACATTTTTTCCTATCATTATGCTTATCATTCAAGGTGCTGTCCCTATGCTTTTATTTAGGAAACAAATAGAAGAAAAAAGAAAAATTGCTTTTGAAACCCTGATAATTAAGCTAAATATATGTTCTGATATCTACATAAGACGAAGAAGATTTCGTCGGTTATATAATGAAGAAATGCCATGGCGAGCTCAGCTTAACATTTACCTGGCAATTGTTCACTTTAGTTTGTTTAAAAAACGCACACAGGAGATCTGTAATACTGAAAATTTTGTACAAAGTCTAGACAGGTAAAAAGTGAAAAGTGAAAAGAATAACTAATGGGGCAATTTAACTGCGTCAGCCGCTTATTTAAAAAAATGTGTTTTACATATATTCTAAAATTCTTGTGTTGCTGGCTTATTTAAAATTTCTAGGACAGATATCAAACCAGGATACCAAAGACATCAAAGGAAGTACCAAGATTAAAAAAAAATATTTAAATTGTTCTCATTAATTATTTACAATACTAAGAGTCTTTTCCCATTGGCTCAGTCAATCCAAATGACAGGAATGATCTCCTGATTCTGATTCACAAAGAAGTTGCTTTCATTGGGCAACTTTTATAACACTACAGCCTCTTTCTCTTCCTCCATCCCCATAGTTGCCTCGTTTAAGGATCACTAAGGGAAAATTAGATATTAATGAGATCTAAGTTTGAAGCTCCGCTCTAGGAAGCCTCAAAGAAGCCCAGGGTAATTTCTAAGAAACTAAAGCATTGCACAGAGAACTTTGAATCCTTAGAGAAGAGCCATTTGGAAATACTTGAGTTATGAAAGCAAATTCCCTCCCACTACGGATACTGACATCCTTTACTGTTCTTTGATGAAGCCATATTTTAGATTTACATTTGAAGCAGGTATGGCGTATCTGATAATTAAGGCTGAGATTTTCAGAAAAAAAATCCTTGAAGCAATAAGAGAAGGACCTTGTGAAGCAACTCTTCAGCCTTTGCATAAGATAACTGGTGTAATTAGTGCAGCTGTAGTCAATTCATGACTTTGACCTTGTGGAACTGGATTCTATTCATGGAAATTTCAATAGAACCTGATATCTCAATGAGAGCAACAATCAACTCATCTAAACAGTGGAATTCTTAGAGAATTTAAGGTTCTTAGAGGTTCTGTCCAGTTTTCATTGTTTCCAGTGGTTGTCTGATGGTTCTAGTATTGGCAGATTATATTATTTGTGTAATGATGGCACGATGAAAATGATGTCAGTTAATGAAAGTAGTAAAATTTGTAATATTTGTGTAATGACATCATACAAATGATATAGGTCTCCTTGACATGATTTGCTTTTCAATTTGAAATAAATTTATGATTAATGCCAGGCTCCCCTGATTGAGACTCCCATCAAAATGAGAGTCAATTATAACTTAATTAAAATGATGCAGATTATTTATGCAACCTTTTCTGTACTGGTCCTTGATCAAACTGAATTATTACCAGTACTATAACTGCTATTATATCCTTTGTAACAAACTAACTCAGATTTTTCTATATACAGTAAATCGACAGAGGGTTGATTCAGAGTTGAAATTTGTCTCGCTTACACTGACAGTTTAAATACTAGAAAACTTTCATTTACTAGAAAACTTTTATTTATTAAATACTAGAAAACTTTCCTTTAAATTATTTAATAAGAACTGGTTGCATTCATCTGGCTGTTAAAAGTTGCAGTTCAGAATGTTAACTTCTGACACAAATAAAGGAAAAGAAAGAATGTTAATTAATATAGTCTAGGCTTATCCTATTATTGCCACACTTTAGACCAGGGGTGTCAAACTCGTGGCCCGTGGGCTGGATGCATCACGCATTGGTCATGCCCACGCCCAGTTTAGCGAAATGGAAAAAGTCAAGATACATCATGTGGCGATGCTGTGACAACGTGATTTTGACACCTCTGCTTTAGACTATCCACAGGATTGTTAACATGTCTTTAGATCAGGGATGTCACGTGCAGGCCACACCCACCCCAGCTCCATGAATGGGAAAAAGTCATGAAATGTCACATGATGGTAATGTGATGTAGCAAGTTTGACACTTGTGGTTTAGATGAAGTATTTTGCATCAAGACTGTATAATAATAATGTCGTAATATTACTACATTTCAGTTATTAAGTATGTGCTTGTGTTTGTGTATGTTTTTGTTTTCCAGTTACAATGATCTCAACCCTGAAATATTCTCATTAAGTAATTCAGGCACAATCATGATAGCATCAGAGGAAGAAATCATAGATTTGAAACACCTGTCTTTTAAAAGAACATTTTCAGGAAAAATCGGTCGAAAAACTGGTAATACTATAGATAATAAAATGTGAATTTTCAACTATTGTGTATTATCCAGTTATTTATTAAAATACATTAAGATATCCACAGCAATCTTTTGGATCTTTGGTTCTAGAACTTTAAGACAGGGAACAATAAAATTGGTATTGGTGCATGTTGACTTTTGGAATAATTTAAAAAAATATTTTTTTGAGTGCTAACCTTTGGTGGGTAGGTTTGAGTTACTGGAGCACATAATCCATTAACACAACGTTTCTCGGGCAATCACTGAATTCTAATTTTGGAAGTGTCTGAAAATGTGCTCTAAATCTGGTTTTTCAGTATGCATAGATAATTATACCATTTGAATGTGTTGATAAGTTGACTTTCTGATTCCTTAACGAACATTTCTAGTGTGCGTATTTTCTCTTTCATAGCCAATGGCTTAATTCAATCTATTCTTATCTAAAGTCTAACCATACATTTTATCTTCTGTAGTCTTACTTGTATCTTGTGTATTTGTTCCTGGATTCTTTGTTCTAGATGTGCATTATATTTTGAATTATCATTCTATTTTCTTCCTTCTTTTTCTCTCTCTCTGCTTTTTATTTTGTTATGTTTTCTGCTTCTGGGATTTTAATGGCTTTTGGTTGTTGATTCTTTCCAATTATTTGCCTTGGGCTCACTATAGAAACTTTACTGTTTCTGTCTCTCCAGTAGTTATTTTATTCTACATGGCCATTTCATCTTAATCTGCATTACCACAAACAAGGCTCTGATTTGTCAGGGAATAGATCATGGTATTGCATCTTAAAAACCAGAGTTATTGTAGTCATATCTTGAAAATGAGAATTGATGCAGTGAATGTTTAATAAGATATCTCATAATGATTTCCAGTAGCTGCTGTTTTTAGAATGAGTCTTTTCGCAGTTTTATTTATTTAAAAGATCTCGTCTGTCCCCATGGGATAGGTAAAGATGTTTTTTCCTCTTTCACTCTTTTATTCTATTTTAGTATTCTTTTTTCCCAGATTGAACATTTATTTTTCATTCTGCCATTTCTTCTGTCTAGTCCAACATATTTTGAAACTCAGTATCAGTAAATTAATACTTGTATGTTTGGAATACAGGGAGTGATAATACAACTAGTCTTACAGTGAACTTGACATTGTTGACTTCTCTTTCAAAAACATTATAATTATGTCCATTGAATATAACTTTGATTATTTTTTATTTGAAACTTAAATTTGTTGTTGCCTAGAACAGCTTCCAGTATAAGCCTAGAACAGCTTGCAGTATAAGTCTAGTAGGAAAAAGGCAATTTTAAAGGGTCTATCTTGTTAGTTTGCTATTCTGTGGAGTCTGTGATTTATAGCATTCTATTATGTGGGTTTGGTGTTGTTTAGCTGAATTAGGTAGATGTCAAACATTATTTTCTCTTTGGAAGCTGAGTGAGTCACATAGCTTAGCATAAATCAGGCCTCCTTGATAGTCAACTTCAAAAAATGGCTGATGAATTCCTCAGAGCATTTATAAATTCCAGGGCAAACATCTTATAACTGATTCCAGAGAATATAACTTAGACAGATCTATTGTGATTTTGTTTATTGCTTATGTTTCGGCATAATATACATAATACAGCAAGTCTTGGAAGTTATGTTTCAAAAGAATTCATTGACTTAAAGATACTTCTGTGGAAGAAATTCAGTTCATATTGAGGCATGATTGATCATGGCAACTGCTTGCCCTGAAAAGAGTACAGCAATTCTTATTTAAATGTACTTTCCTTAGTTTTTACTTTTGAGTACTGCACGTCTTTCTTTCTTAAGACATTTCAGGAATTCCTGAATTAATGGAAATGGAATCAAGACTTTATGATTTTTTCCCTACATATCTTTAAACAGAATTGCCATCATTTGAAAGCAACAATATAATGTATCACGGCTAATTCTTCTTGAACCATCAATCTTCTTTATTACTAGTAGCAGATTAGTAGTCAAGCACAGTAGCTCCTGACTAGCTATCAGAAAAATGCTGAAAAACATTTCAGATTTTCTTCTAGTTTGGTCTTTTGTTAGGTTGGAAGCAGTTACACATTTCTGGAGAAATACTTTCCCTGAATATTCTGGGCACAGCTCCTCTGCAATGAATATAACCTTCCTTGCTCTTCTTTGCTCAGACACCCCTGACCCTACATCCCCTGTCTTCGACAATGAACTTTCCTTGCCTGCTTCTAGCCCTACATTACAAAGTATTTCTTCAGGCACTGTTTCCAGCTCAAGCATACTTGACCACAATAATTGTCTCTCCCCTGAAATTGATGCCATGAGCGAATCCAGTGAACTGACCCAACTCTCAGCTTCAGGCCAAGATTCAGGTGGGTTACCACGTGCATGTCGGGTACCTGACAATTTTTGAATTGATCATATCCTTACAAATTAGGGATCCACTTTCAAAAAAGTATAATTTATTAACTCACAGCTAATCTTTCATAACATATTGCCACTTGCTCTATCTGTGGACCTTGAAAAAATTGTCTCATATGGATACAGCAAAGTTTATGGATGGATAAAATATCAAAACCAGATTAGTTGTCAATTATCCATGGGAAATGGTAATTTTCATATAAAGCAAGACAATATACAAACTTTAAAAGGAAGAATAATCTCACAGCAACTGGTAAGGAAACCAGTTGGTTTTCCTTGGTAATGTGGATTTGAGGTAGCAGTTATAAACCTTATAAAAGAAAGTTAATAATTTTCCTATTATCATCTGGACAAGTCAGCTAAAAGGTTTGTTATATCTGCCCTGCCATGCTTATTTATTTTATTTTTCTTGAATCAAGTAATGTAAGAAATGTAAGAAATGTAACAAGCATTATAGCAAATGCCCCCAACCCCTGGTCTGTGGACTGGCATTGGACTGGCATTGGACTGTGGCATGCCAGAAAATGGGCCGTGCAGACAAGCAAAACCCCCTCTGCAGGATTCAGGCAGCTCACGAAACCGCACCTTGTCCGGTCTGTTTAAAAACCTCTCCCATGGAACCGGTCTCTGATGTCCAAAAGGCTGAGGGCCGCTACACTGTAGCATTTGATACATATTTTGTCTAGAAAGCAGAGTGAGGAATATATTCTCCAATAGACTGAAGTGACTAACTCAGATTGTACCGAGAACCATCTTTCACTGACTAAAAAATATTGATTGGAGATGTGGGTGTGATGCTTATTTACTTAAAACCCTACCTTACAAGAGATTTAGGTATATATAGAATATTCTGTGGCATTTTCTTTTATCTTTGAAAAAAATATTATTTTAATAGACTAGTATAACTAAAGACTCACTGTACAGACTTTGTTCTGTTAATAAGAGTTCTAGAATCTGTTTTTTTACAATTACTTTATGAATTGCTGTTAGTTAAACTCAGTGATTTTTGTTTGTTTTTATTTTAGAACCCATTATTTCTCCTGATCGTAGTTCTAAGTTGAGTGATAGAGACACTTCTCGACCGCTTCAAGGTTATACTTCTGTTAAAGAACGTGAAAAAGCATCTTGCTATTCTGCTGTGCTGGAACATTTCACGAAAACATTCCTATATTTTAAAAGAGCTGTGGTAATGTGAACTATTTTTACAATTCTAGTAAATATATCACTTCTGATTTTGTTGAGCAAATAATGCTCTCACACTTGGCAAGAATATATTTCTGTCAGTTTCTAGTTTCTTGCTGCATTGTTATTCTGTTTTTGAAGATAAGAACTCTTTAAGAAAATGATGTAGGATAATTAAAAACTATTTTTAGTTCATTGCCTCTCTTTTTCCAGTGATTCATAGAAGTCATTACTAGCCAGGTGCAATCTACATTCATCTCCATACACACTCTTTTATTTCAGAGCAAGAGTGAGCGGCATTATTATTATAAAAATAATTTGATTTTGGGCTTCCAGTTTGTGCTCTGGGGGATATCGGGCAACGTCTCGCAGGGTGCTGTGGTCATTAACCTGGGTCTGCCAGCCAGAGGATCCCAAATGGGACCCTTGTACGGGCTTTAACTAAACAAAGGAGGGAAGATGGAACTTGAGTCGAACGCAATTTCCAGGTTGAAGCTTTTGGTACAAGGATTTCATGACTTGTTTGTTAAATTTACTGTAAAAGTTACTGAAATGTTAAAACTGGAGAAAGAGCTAAGAAGCACCAGAATTTTATAACACGAGCAGGGACACAGCCAGTAAAAGTTTTGAAATAATTAACTTTGTGGAATACCATTTGGATGAAGCAGAAAAATTTACCTTTTAAAAAATGGAGCCTGCAGGCAAATATTGTGGATCGGGCTTGGTGTTCTGATTACTGTAAACAAGTCCAAAATGGAGCTGAGTGGCGGAGTGTAACACTTAATATAAAAGATTGTTGCAAGTATGAAGAAGCAGATGGAAATGGAAGTAAGCTGGAGGATAGGGAGAAAGAGGCGAGCCGGTGTGGAATGATGGAATGGACTGCAAGGCACCAACAAGATGATGGCTAAAATGAAGCTTTGGACTGGACCTATATTGCCTCCGGATTTGTTAAGAAATTATTTTCTTTATTTTTCTCCTTTTTTTGAAATTGGATCTTTTTGTTATGAATATATGTTAGTTAACTGATTGATCTATGCCCCCAATTGTAACCAGAAAGTCTTATTTAAGGATTTATATAAGATGATTGCAGATTATGAACATGTGTGTCTTGTAGGTGATTTTAATGCGATTTTAGATGATTAGCGATTATAACCCTGTGGAAGGCTCTTGAGTGCATAAGAGGGGGACCAAAAGGATGCTGCCTAAAATTTGCGAAGAGCTAAGTTTACAAGACACTTGGCGTGGTTGCCGTCCAAGGGAGAACCAGTATACATATTTCTCCCCCAGGCATAAGACATGGTCTAGAATAGATATGATATGGTTGACACCGGAATTAAAAGAGAGGGTCCGAGAAATTGAAATTGGGGTCAATGTATGGGCGGATCATAACCCAATGTCTGTTACCTGGAAGGGAGCAAAAACGAGAAGGAGGTGGTCTATGGGAGGAGATTTGATGAAGGAGAACAGCTTTGTGGAGATGATAAAGAAAGAGTTGCAGGGTTCTTTTTAGAGAAAATAAGAGATAGGAAACTGGGATACTGCGAAGGCGGTCATAAGGGGGCTGGTAAATAAGTATTCAGCTAATAAATGGAAGGAAGAAAAAGCTAAGAGAATCGAAGCTCTAGGAACCCTGGAGAAGGTGGAGGAGACTTTACAAAAAGACCCATTGAATATGGTAGCTAAGGAAAAAGGGGACTTGCTTAAACATGAGTTATCATTACTAGACCAAAGGGAATTGGCAGTTAAGATTTAAAGAGGTAAACAATGATATTTTGAACATGCGAATAAGCTGGGAAAGTGGTTGTCATATAGACTAAGAAAGGAGGCTGAGGCGAGGAAGATTGAGTGGCTACATGATGGAAGTGGAACCCTTGTGGGGACCATAGACCAAAAAAAAAGTGTTTCAGGATTTTTTTAGGTCTCTTTATAAGAAGGAGGAAATTCAGGAGTGGAAAATTAGGAGTTACTTAGAAGCAATGCAAATGGAGAAGGTCCCAGATTCAATTAGAGACATTCTGAATGCCAAAATCTCTGAAGGGGAAATAGAAGTAGCTATTAAAATGCAGGCTAACAGGAAGACTCCAGGTCCAGATGGTTTATCAGTAGAGTTATACAAGGGCATATTTGATGTCCTTAATTTGAAGGACCTATTCAATGAAGTCCTGACAGATGCAAAGGTCCCCTGGTCCTGGACAGAGGCATATATAACATCGATACTGAAGGAGGATTCCGACCATACCATGATAAAGAATTACAGACCAATCTCGCTTCTAAACACAGATTACAAAATTTTTGCCTCAATCTTGGCTGCCAGACTTAAGTTATTTCTCAAGCACTTTATCCACACAGACCAAAATAGCTTCTTACCAAATCGTCAATTTATTTATTAATTTTATTTATTAATCGAATTTATATGCCGCCTCTCTCCCGAAGGACTCGGGGCGGCTTACATATTAAAAAAGCCAA
>JANHFR010000372.1:54880-75253 GCA_032468015.1 Mimophis mahfalensis | reverse complement strand
TCTTCAAATGGCCAAGGTTGAGAAACACTGATGTAACAGGTGATAAGGTTTTGTTTTAGGGTTTATGATGATTTTTATGACCTTACAATTGAAAGCCAGTTTGGTGTAGTGGTTAAACTATCAGGCTAGAAACTGGGAAACTGTGAGTTCAAGTCTTGACTTATTTATTTTATGATTTATAATGGTTTATTTTATTGAGGGTTGTCCAAAGCTGATGATGGTATATAAACACTGTGAAAGAAGTTATTGTATTGGCAAAGTGTCTTTGAAATTACTTAATTCAATGGTTAACCAGCCTTAATTAGTAATAACATGAAAGTAAAATAAACTACAATGAAATAAACACATCCAGCATAGATTCAGCATAGATCTTGGTATCAGATAAACTATGTTAAGCACTATGATTGTTAGCACTAAGTCTTCAGTGAAGACACCATCATAAATTGTAACAAAAACAAATACTGGGTTAGTAATAATTATTGCTATATTTCAAGCAAGCTCAATCAAATCAAACTGTTCCTATTTCTCTGTGAAAACCTGTTGGCTATAAAACAACAATATAGGGGAAGGTGTGATTCTGGCCACCTAAAGATAGTTAAGACAAAAAGCCAGCACAGTCTGAGTATTGAGTTAATGAAGGCATTTTCAATGTATGACATAGATCTTGATGAGATTGACTGTGAAGTCCAGGTGGACTGTTATTTCAATGGTGTCTGATATACAGTGGAAGAGACATTAATTGGATAGAGTTTCCTCTTTCCAGGATTGCAGGTTGCAAGGCATGTGTGTGAGTGTCAAAGCTCTACAGAACTAAGTTAGTATAAAAATGAATGATAGCAGAGTTAAAATGCAGCCCTCCCTAACTTCCCTGAAAGCTGATATTAGAAGTAAACTATAATTAGTTGCTGTTGGTAGTTTATGCAATAGCTTTTCTCTTGAGATCAAGCAAAATGTCTATCTGAAATCAGAAAGTGTTGCATGGCTGGGTTGAGAAGTATTATGTTCTAACAGATGATGCAGTACAAAGACTAAGTGCATAATTGTTGTGGCCCTGTCCCCTGCTGCTATGCTGCCTTTGGAATATGACTCCGATGAGGAAGATTTGGAGTCAGAGATGGGCAGTGTGCCGGTGGTGCCTTGGTGAGTCAGCAAGAACCGGCTATTGCCAGCGTGCCAGTGGAGACCAGCCAAACTGGGGGTGAGCCACAGCTGGTGGGGGCTGGCAGCAGTGAGGAAGAGGTCTTGGTGGACACTAGGGAGAGACACAGACTCCAAAGGCAGCAACAACTTCAGCAAAGGTGGGGCCGGGAGGCATCTGGTCACTGATTGGGCCACACCCTGGAGTGTTTAAGAAGCGTGTGGCTGGGCTTGGTTTTCTGCTGAGGACAATTGCTTGAACAATGTGTGAACCAGAGTTTCCCTTTGCTTCTTGGTGCATTTTTGTTCTTGAAGAATTCCAGCTGGCTTCGAGGCCCTCTGAAGGCTTCTGGCTGGCTTCCCAGCTCTTGTTATCTGGTTGGACTCCCTCCTGGTATCTGGACAAGTAATTTATACTTTGGTGTTTGTTTTTTGGGACTCTCATGTTAAGAGACAGTTTCTGTGCTTCTAAAATATATTCCCTTGAAAAAGACTTACTGTTCGGTGTGTGCTTGCTGTGAGTTGGGTGGGGGAACAGAACAATAATAGGCAAATCTGGTTGGAAGTCAACTTAATCACCAGAATTTTGGAATCCATCTAGTTCAGGGCTATCAAACTCCCAGCCCGTGGGCCAGATGCATCGTGTGCTAGCCATGCCCATGCCCAGTTTAGCAAAAGGGAAAAAAGGCCTGATATATCACGTGACAACATGAGTTTGACACCACTGATCTAGTTCAATATTACACCAATCTTTGTGGACATATGCACTGCAGTCCATGAAAGATAAAAGTAAGAATTTGGGGACCAACTATTCCAAGTTGTATCTGATTAACCTCTGATGTTATTACCTCCAGAGGCTTTGCTGGTTTTAAACTATTTTATCAAGGAGTTTGTTTCAGTGCAAGTACCAGTGGATACTCTGGAGGGCAATCCACATCAGAACTAGAGTAATAATGGTGTTTTCACTTTTTACATAATAAAAGGTTCCACCAAACAGTTTCAGGAATAAGGCATCAAGTTGGGGTGGTTGCTGCATAGGTTAAAAAAACCCCAATCCTTCAACAAAAAAGTGCTGTATTTTAGTCAGCTGCTGCCAAGCCAGCCTCATGGCCTCATTTTTTTTTGCTTTTGAACAGCTGTTTATATTGGTTTTGGGTGAAAAAATTGCTTAGAGGAAAGGCTAATGGATAGTATCCTTGTGCTTGGTATGTAGTAATAAGAATTTTTTGGGCATTTACAAAATCCAAATCAAACCAGGTTTTTGAGTGGTGCACAACTTTTTGAGTTTTCTGTAAGTTATTGACAGTTAAAACTGGCTGCAGTGCCTGCACTTTTCTTTTACAATGGTTCAACATGTTCAAAGAAGAAGTTTGGAACTGAATGTAGCAATGATCCATTTCTCTTGCTTTTGTACCATCTTGTAGAATTCCAGCACCAAGTTTGAAAAATTAGTCTGGTCAAAAGAAAGTTCTTGGAAAATTCAAGTCTCTTGGAAGATAGTCACTATCAGAATGTCTAATAATTTTAATTGGACCAAGTGGGTGTGGGTCAGTAGGCCTGTAGAAATTGTGTCATCAATTGTAAAGTCCTAGACTGCATTAAATTATAGGCCGATTTCTCTTCTCAACGCAGATTCTAAGGTTTTTTCTGCAATCCTGGCAGATAGGCTTAGGGGGTATTTAAATCAGTTCATACAGAGACCAAAACAGTTTTTTGCCTCACAGGCAAGTGAGAGATAATCTCAGGATGATTATGAATATTTTAGAATATTACGAATAACATTCTGATAAACAGTTAGCATTGGTCTTCACGGATGCACAGAAAGCCTTTGACAGGGTGAGTTGTAAATTCCTGATGGTTCTTTTAGAGCAGATGCAATTTGGGGAGAAATTTACAGGTGCGATTCAGGCAATATATTCCAAACAATCAGCTAAAATTTTGGTTAACGGGGAGGAGTCGGGGAAAATAAGCATTGAGAAAGGCACTAGGCAGGAGTGCCCACTTTTGCCACTTCTTTTTATATTCACATTAGAACCTCTACTGAGAGAAATTAGATAGAGACGGGAGATAAAAGGACCTAATATTAAGAAGGAAGAATATAAATTGCAAGCATACGCAGATGATTTGGTGTTTATATTGGAGGATCCTATAAAATCAGGCCCAATGTTAATGTATGAACTGGATAGATATGTAGAAGTAACGGGATTAAAGGTGAATAAGGAGAAAACAAAGGTTTTGATGAAGAATGTGACAGAGAGTCAGGGGAAAGAGATAGAAGCAAAATTAGGATTTCAAACTCTTAAAAAGGTGCAGTACTTGGGCATTTGACTGTCTGCCAAATGCTCATCAATAAAGGAGGATAACTATTTGAAACTTTTGCATCAGACAGAACAAGACCTGGGAAGTTGGAAGAATTTACAAGTCTCCTTGCTGGGTAGAATAGCAGCTATAAAAAACTTATATATTGCCAAAGTGGACCTATCTTTTTTACACAGCACTGACTAGATTAGACAGTAAAATTTTTAAACTTTTGGACAAATCAGTTGCTAAATTTATATGGCAGAATAAAAAACCAAGAATTAAACTCAAAATGCTCCAGGAGACGACTAATAGAAGTGGATTTGGTTTGCCCAAATGGGAATTTTATTATCAGGTGGCAAATTTGGTATAGATTAGGGATTGGATTCTGTTGAGAAGGAAATGGCTTCTTAACTTGGAGGGTTTGGATTTACAACAGGGTTGGCATTACTTCCTTTGGCAGGAAAATACAACTAAACACAAGTATTTTACTAATCATTATATTAGAAGAATATTGATTGAGACATAGGAAAAGATAAGAAGCAAATATTATATGATGATTCCTGGTTGGCTGGTACCATTAGAGGAAATCGTATACCTAGTTCTGTATAATAAAGAAAAACATCTGTCATACTGAGAACTTCTTGACACACAAGGGTCCCTAAAAACACATAACAAATTAGCTGCACAAGGTTTAGAACTTGATTGGTGGGCTTATGCCTAAATACAATCAAAGTAAAAGAAAGATAAGGAGCAAGGGGAAATTGATAGGACACTACAAGAATTGGATAGAATCCTAACGGGTAAAGAAGAAAAGATGTTATCAAGGCTTTATTATTTTTTGGTGACCAGGTGGGTAGGCAAAGAAATAATTAAGGATTCAGTGATATTGGATATTCAATTGAGTTAGAAAAATGGGAAGAAATTTGGAATAAAATTTAAAATATATGATGGCAATTTCCTATAAGGAAAACTTATATAAGATGGTATATAGGTGGCATCTCCCCCCTGCACGGTTGGCAAAGATGTTCCCAGGAATGTCTCCAAACTGTTGGAAATGTGGAGGGATAGGTACTTACTTCCATCAATGGTGGACCTGTCCCTGGGCAGGCGAACCTTGGTCTGAAATGGTTACTGGAGATGATGGGAAACAAAACTGATTTGAAACCAGAAACTTTTTTATTAGGCATTAGACCAGAAAAAATTGGGCTAAATAATCATGTGTTCAGGAATTTTGACTGTAATCCCTTTTACTGTGCTCAGAGGAAGTAAAGAGATTGATTCCTGTTTTGTTTTAGGCTGATGGGTGGAGCTGTCAATAAAAGAATTTGCATGGCCTTTGTGATGCATTGAGGTTTGAGGTAAGTTGAAGTGAATGTGTGCAGGCCTCATTTCTTCCAAGCCTTCGGAGAGGGAGGATCTATCCCTTCTGCCTCCTGTAGGTTGAGACCTAGGCAGGCTTGGTGAAGCCTCGGTTTGAATTTTGGGAAGGAGGACAGGGAATGCCTCCTCATCGTTGATGGATAGTTCCAGGAGGCTTGAGGGGGCTGAAGAGGATTCAGATCAGTGTGGGATATTAGGAAAAGCCTTGGGAGGCTGAAGAAGATTTAGAGCAACAAGGGAAGCCTGCTGAAGGCTTGGAGGCCTTCTTGGAAGCAGATAGGAGTTGCGGGGGTGGGGTCTCTGGTTGCTTAGGATTGCTGCTGCTTTCATTGGATTCTTTCTGGTATGCAGTGTTGAGCACTTGGAGTTCTGCTGCATATTTTGCTTTGAGGGAGGCTAGGGCCTGGTGGTAGCTTGGTACAGCAGGCGCGCTAGGCCTATGGTTGGATCTGTTCGGGCACAGGGTGGTTGAAGTAGCTCTTGAGTGCTGGGTCTCCTGTCCGGTGGCTTGGAGGCAGTCAGATGGCTCTGCATTTTGCAGGCTTTTCTTTTCTTTGGTGGTGGGGCTGCAGGGGCCGCACTGCTGCTATGCTTTTTTGTAAATGTTTGTAGTTTTTTCTTTTTTATGTAGGCCCGGTTACCGGCTTGGCAATCCACAGGTGTGCCTGGGGGCTGCCATGTTGGTTCCGGTCTGAGCTGGATGCCTGTCCTTTGCCATCTTGGTGGCGTGGAAGACAAAGGACTTTTACATTTCTGCATGGGAAAATGGCTGCAGCTTCAGAGGCTGTTGGGGAAACAGGGGAAGTGGGAGAGAAGGCCCTGGCTGTCTTTCTTGCCGGTTTCCTTGGCAGGGGCTGGGGACTGTCTTCTGCTGAAGTCTCTGTCTCATCAGACTCTTCTGTTTCAATTGGGATGGGTGAGTCTGGTGATGAAGGTAAATAAGCATCTTCTTGATGCTGGGAGTTAGGCTTAGGGTGTCTAGAAAAGGTGGATGGCCCCTGGGAGGTATCACAGTACCTTTCAAAGGCTGGGCTTGCATCTCACTGGTCTCTGCCTGTTCTCGCCTTTTCCTCTGTTGTTTTAGCCTTTTTCTTGACCAATCTGGTCTGGATTGGTCACTCTGCCAGTTGGAAATTTTCCTGCTCTTCTTGGCTGGCCTAGGCATCTTTGCATCAGATGCCAAGGGGCAAAGAGCACCCCACCATCCTCTCTGCTACCAAATGTTAGGATTTTGGTTAGCATCTCATTGCCACGGGGTGGCACTAAGATTCTAACCAAAATCCTAACAATTGGGTCTTAATAAGAATGCTGTACTGTAAACGTTTAAGCAAATAACATTGACAGCATAACCACCTCTAGTGAATTGTACCAAAATCATTACACTGGAAATGCTGCAGTTAATATTAGACAGTAACATGTTACAAAATAACTCTTTACAAAAAGATCTTTGTATTTTGCCCAGGTTCTTAACCAACAAGACTATTATTCTGCCTCTTTTTCTTTCCATTTTCCTGTCTTCTAATGTATTATGCAATAGTTTTCCATTATAAAGCTGAGAGTAGTTTCAATTTCATACTGTTTTTTGTTAAGCAAAAGTACAAAGAAAATATATAATTAGTATATTCTTTTGCTTGGCTAATTACAAATGATCCTGAATGTAAAATAATGATTTTAAACAACTGATGAGTAAGAATGGGAGCAATTTAGTTCAAAAGCAAACCGCATGCCAACCCTTAAGAGTGAGTAAAATATTCAACCCATTCATATTTGAAAGGTATATTTCACAGGCTGACATTTCTCATGTTAATAGTGCAAGGATTTTTATTTTTTTTATTTTTAAATAGACGTTGAATGACTCATGAACAAGCTCTAGCATATTTTGAAGTTTTATTTTAAAATATCAGCAATAATATGAAAAAGTGAATATTTCCTATCCATTCCAGCCTTTTCCAGATACTGGGACTACAGATCCCAGAATTCCCAGCCAGTAGAATAGGAATTCTACAATTTATAGTAGTTGGAGACATATGGGTGGAAAATGCTGTCCTGTGCAATTAAATTGTGTGAAGAAAAGAACTGCAAAGAGATACATACCCCTTCCATTACTTCCTTATTCTTATCCTTTAGCATTTCTTATCTTGGAGGAGTAATACCTGTAAACCCTGAAAATTCCTTGTTCCTTGGAAGTTGTAGCTGAGTGTAATCCTCTCCTGGATTCGTAGCATGAAGGTGGAAGCTTTTGCATTAGGCTAATAGGTATTACTGGTTAGTAGTTAGGATATTATGCACACCTTGTGTGATCTATAGAGTTCCAGCTCTATAAACTGAAAACATTGATACACGAAAAGTAATAAATAACAGACATCTTCTGATTTTTCTTTGGCTTGATTTAGTGTATATTGATCAGTTACCTTTGCAAATGTTGCCTAATTATTCAAAGTCACAGAAGCCTTTCCAAGTGCTAAGACTGATTTTTGATACTGACAAAATATCTAAAGATCACCGGAAGGTGCAACTAAAGAAGAAAATAAATCTATTGTTCTTCTGTGTTCCAATCCTATTAAATCAACTACTTGTTTGTTATAAATTAAGTCTGCACTGCAGGTCAGTGAATTTCTATTAACTGCTTATTATGGGAGAAAGTTAACCAGTAGATCAACAACTTTACACATCAGTCAGAGCAAGCTGTCACTCTGTTGCACATTTACAATAAATGTCCTCCAGACCATCACGTATAAAGGTAGAAATGCCATTTGGCATTTAAACTTTAGTTGCCAGCACACATTTAAGCAAAAAATCAACTTGGATTGATTACAGCTTCTGATTTAAAAGGTCAAAATTGCTAAGACTTTTTTTTAAGAGGAAAGAAAAGGATATTTAGTTGATTTACAAACCTACTGCTTTGAAGCACAGTTTTCTGTTGTGTAATTTATATAATCAGTAGCCTTCTAAGTTAAGAAGCTAATGATTATAGAAACTGCAGTTATTATTTTGATTCATATTTGTTTTTTGTTAAATGCTTAGCTGTTTCAGTTTTCTATATAGTCATAAAATGTAACAATAAAAATTTATACAGGGAAAGAAATCTTAAATACCAATTACATTATCCTTTCCAATTGGCAGTATTTTATCTTCTCTCACAAATTGGTGAAAGGAAATAATGTAGAAAATGATGTAGTTGAGCCAGTGTGAGACTCATTAGAACAAGAAACTGGGTGTCATTTACTGATAATGGCTGCTTTTCAAATTGAACATTGCCTTGGATGTTGTGACAATGAAAATTCTTGATCAAATGTACACAATGAACTTTATTTGATTTTACCTGTCAGGTTATATGACATTTATAAATGATAGCCTCTAACCTTAGACTGCATCCTTTCAAACAATTATGGACAAAATTAATGTTAACTAAGTTAAATTATTTTTTTAAAGCCACACTTTATAATTGACATAGAAGACATTAATAATCTATGTTGTACATGTATTTTTATAGTCAATTTGGTGCCATCTGACTCCAAACAACTATTTATTTACAGTTGAAGAATTCTGAAGAGCAATGGTAGCAAACATCCTGGTTTCTAATGGGGAAGACTTGCTATCACATGAAAAAAAGGAGAAAGTCTGTGTTTGTAGCATCTCCAGCACAATGCAGTGTGTGGTTTCTGACTGGTTAGCACCTCTTAGTCCCAGAGGCTACCGGACAACCAGTAACCATCTGATGCCAATCAAAACTACCAGACATTACTTCAGAATAATTAAAACAGTTTACTTAATTATACCTTTACAAAGATTCTCCTTTGCTATTGATTACCCTTTTGAACTGGCTAACTAGTCCCATCACAATAGCAATAGCATTTGATTTATATACTGCCTATCAGGGCTTTTAACCCTCCCTAAGCAGTCAGCATATTGCTCCCAACAATCTGGCTCCTCATTTTACCCACCTTGGAAGGATGGAAAGCTAGGCTGAGTCAACCTTGAGCCTGGTGAGATTTGAACTGCTTAATTGCAGGGAGCTGGCAGCTAAGTGTCGGCCCCATTCGCTACTGCGCCGGCCCCATCACCAACCTCTGCGCTACCTAGGTCGCTGAAGCCTCTCTCCACCTGAAGCTGTCACGTGCCATTCAGAACATTTAAAACCTTCAGTTGCTATATCCAGCAATTTCTCATCCATAAATTCTCCATTTTGTCTGGTTTCACCTCCAATTTATTGGCCCCAATTCATCCTATTACTTTAGGCATGGATATCAGACATTGACAGACTTTCCTAATTTATGTGAGCAAAGTGTTATCTGGTTATTGGTGGCACCTAGCCATTAACTTTTAAAGTTTGTTCCCAGCAGTTTTATCTAGAAATTAAGTAACAGGAGGGATAAAATAATTCCCTATGGCAACCATCAGACTTTAGGTTAAGATAATAGGTATCCTCCAAGACTGTCAGCAGCTGCAGAGATAACATCCTTGCAGTTATTTTGGGAATGATATATGTAACCTCAGATAGTTACAAGTAATATTTATCATTCATTTAGTCATAGATATTTCAGAATACACTTTCTTTACAAGGTAAAATATTTATTACAGTTTTGCATAACTTTATTGTGCCACATGATCTAACCAAAGTTAATGATAGTTCATATGCCCACAGAAACCATCAGTTAAGCCCCTTTGTTGTGAGATCCAAGAGGTCTTATACATGCTAAACTATGGTCCAGATGGAGAAGTTCTGTTTGAGACAACCACTTTTATTTTGAAAACCTTTACTGCTGTTGAAAGGAGACAAAATGCAAATATAAATATATTTTTATTGTCTAAATACTTTAAGAGAAACAACAGCATAAGCATGGTTTATATTCCTTAACATTAGTTGTAAATGCTTTGATAGTTCACAATTTAATATTTGTAATACTTTGTTCTTGAGATTTTGAGATTTTTTGGTTTAAAAGATACTAGTTCTAGGTTTTGGTTTGGTCTGGTTTCAGATGTCCTGGTCACTGATATCAAGTGATTTCTATTTCATCCCATCCTATTCCATTCTTCTGGTTCTTGTATTTTTAGAGTTTTGAATGTTAATTCTGATTGTTGTTATTGTTTTGATGACATATATTTGTAAATTGCATATACGGTATTAAACATTCATTTGGGACGGCAACTAATGCATATAAAAATATAAATAAACCTTATTTTTAATATGCAAGCTGGAGGTTTTCTCTGTGTTGTTAAGGAGGGATGACATTAGAAAAAGTCCATAGATTCCTGATTTCATACCCAAATTCCCTTGCATAAAAGAAAGGATGGTCAAGGTGCTCCCTTCCAGTGCAGGTTATGTCTGAATAATCTGTCCGTATTTGATAGCCAAAGGTCTTGATAGTGCAACTGATGGTATTTACTTCACAGTTAATGGAGTCTGGCAATAGATCTTGCAGTGAGAAGTACTCGGGAATAGTTTGCCCAGATTTGTTTTCTATTTACTCAGCAGATGTATTTCAATTGTATTCTGTGCCTGTTCGCCAGAACTGAGTTCTATCCTTGAATAGGTGTCAGCATAAGAGTAGCCGCATCTCAGCATATATTCTTTTTTCTGACTTTTGTGCAGTCCCAGTTTTAGATTAATTAAAATACAGAACAGAGGGATAGAAAAGAAGCACTTTTCTGAGTGTATTCTGTAAGCCTTTGTAGACTGGTTTGATCTCTATTTCTTCCTGGTGTATTCAAGGTCAACTTCTAATAATTTCCCTGGAGTGGATCTATGTCACTGCTTTAAAAATGTTAGGAAATTCTTGCTTTTCACACTTTTGTCTGAATTATTTACAATTCCCACCCCCACTTCTCTTCTAGCAGTTTCCTTACAACTGGTAGAAATTGGATAAGATTTCCTTTGCTCTTAACATGCTGATTTGTCTTTAGAAAAGTAATAAAGCTTTATTTCCTTCTTAACCTGGTTTATAAAACACAGCTAGCACAATAGCCTAGTATCAGTAGTGTATTTTAATAAAAAGAGGAAGAAAAATGTTTGCTGGAGGAGTGCAATAGGCCTGGTAATTTAATTGCTAACTTTCTAATTGTTAATTTTGCAGAATTTTTATTTTAATCCCAGTAAATATGCTTAACTCTTATTGGAGATACATACATGCAATTATATTAAAAGAATTAACAGGTGGGTAGGGGGTGGAAAGAGGAATGTTAGGCAATCCATATTTAATAAGTAGCCATGGTAAATATTGTGAATGCTTTTTGAGGTTGAGAATCATGGAGATGCTTGCGAGGAAAGAAGAAGCAGGATTCTGATGCCTTGAATCAACTTGTCTTTATTTAGAATAAACATGGATAGGAAAGAAAGATGGCTGCTTGTGGTTCTTGGGTAGATGGGGCCAGACATGTGGCGTTCATGTCTGGTCCCTCCAAGAGAGAAGGTCCAAAGAGCACATGGTGCCCTTTGTGCAGGGCTTATATAGGGGCCTGGTGGCCCCTCCTCCACCAATGGGAGGCATGGAGACTCCATGCTCCCATCTGGTGTCCAGGTGAGGGAATTGCCATGGCTGGCACACAATTACATAACCATTATTTTAAGTGAAGTCATATTTTGAATTATGAACCTGTTTTCCTTTCTTCAGCATTATGAAATATTTCTTGAAATTGCAGATATACAGTAGTTTTGTTCCAATATATTTCAAAATAAGGTAGCATTTGTAAATGGTTCATTTTGTTGTATAGTATTAAAAGGGCTGAAGCAATGGTAAATCTGAAAATGTGATATTAAAGGAATTTTACATATAAAGTTAATTTTCTTAAAATTTTATCTAATGAGCTCATGCCCAATTAAGGTATCTTTTGCTTTGTCCAATTTATGCACACAAATAGCAATAGCAATAGCCCCTAGACTTATATACCACTTTACAGCACTCTCTAAGCAGTTCATAGAGTCAGCATATTGCCCCCAAGGTCATTTTACTGACCTTGGAAGGATGGAAGGTTGAGTCAATCATAAGCCCATCAGGATTAAACTCCTGGCAGTAGAATGCAATTAGATGTTGTTTATGTAAAGTAATAGCTCAAACCAAACTTCTACGTGTGGAAGTATTGCCTTGAACTAGACCAGGTGTGTATAACCTTGGTGTATAACCTTGGTGACAGCCTATATGCCCTGAAAACTCAGTTATATAAGTGTGCCACACATTATATGCTAAAAGGCTCCTTTGAGTATTGATGAGTTATGCACTGCTCCAAAATGTAAATAAGGAAGTTGAGCTCAAAAACTTTGAGAAAGTTTCCCTGAAAAGAACCATGACAGAAATTAGCAAAAGGAGCAGAGTGAAAGTTTCAAAGAATAAGTAATTTCACTTGAAAAAGTAAAATGGAATACAAAATGATCTCATCTTGGTCCTTATCAACACTTCTTCTATTGCCACAAGTAAATACTTTTTTCAATGTTTATTCTTGAAACTGATTTTTGAATGAAATCTGAGCCACTTATCCAATCCATAATGAGAAGCTGCCTTTCTATATTTTCCAAAATGCTGCATCCTGCGACAGTAATCAAGCACTGCATTTATTTTATTTTCTGGTTCTTATTGTGCAGGAAAAAAAATGAAGCAAAAAACAAAACTAGAAAAAATATTAATAACTGCTTTTTAAAAAAAATCCAAAGAGCATATTTGAAACAAAAGTGGGAAATTAATCAGGAATATACATATTTTTCTGTGAGAAAAATTACAAACATTTTAAAATATGTATTCCATACTTTCATCCAAAATGACGCACTACATCACTAGGCATTGTTAAAGAGGTGGCAAGATCTAAATCCCACTAGCCCTGTCTAGATAGAAGAGTTAATGATGAATAACCCTGATCAGCGTCAGGCTTAGATGACTGGGATGTGACAGAAGTCCTGGGTAAGAATTTGGTTGATGCTGGCAGCACCATACCAAGGCCCACTAACCTTTCACTGGATTTCCTAGGATGCCAACTGCTGTGATATTCTTTGCCTCCTAGGGATTTACAGATCTCTTCACCAATGAAGTTTTTGAGCTTTTGTCCTCTGCATATATAAAAAGCTGTTATAACTGACCAATGCAGAAAGTAATGGCTGCTCCATTTAGTGAAAAGAAGCAAGTCCTGATCTGCTCTGCAACTTTGCTTCTTCTCTTAAAGCCTTGAAAAGTGAAGCATATCCATGAATGTTTGCATACTTTGAACTGCTGTGACTCTTTCTCAAAGAAAGGGAGAAAAAAAAATCACTTACGATAGATCAGTGGTGTCAAACTCACTTTCATCAGGGTTGTGTTTGGCCTCAGAGGGCTGAGGGGGTGGGGGATGGGGGCATGGTGCATGGTGAGGGGAGGCATGGCCATGATGGGCATGTCTGGGTATGATCATGGTGGGGGTGACATGGGACTCGTGTCAGGGACACCGGTGGTGGCCAAGTGCTAAGGCAGGACTTCCCCGAGACCCTCCCTCACTCTCATTATAACCTACCTACCTACCTACCTACCTACCTACCTACCTACCTACCTACCTACCTACCTACCTACCTACCTATTTCCTTCCTTCCTTCTTTCCTTCTTTCCTTCTTTCCTTCTTTCCTTCTTTCCTTCTTTCCTTCTTTCCTTCTTCCTTCTTTCTTTTCTCTTGCTTTATTTTTCCTTCTTTGCTCTCTTCCCATATTTCCTTATTTTTCTTTCTCTTTCCTCTTTCCCTTTCTCCTTTCCTGTCCCTTCTTGCATGCTCATTTCTCCTTTTATTTTTAGTTTGTTTTGATAACCCTCTGCCAGTGAAAATGGAGCTGGGTGTATGTACATGTCCCCCTGACCTCTGTTTTCACTGGCAGAGGGTTTTAGGAGGCCGTTGCAACCAGAGGTGGGTTTCAGCCAGTTTGGCCCAGTTTGGGCAAACCAGTTGCTATGATTTTGCCCAGTTCAGCTGTTCTTTGCCTGTTTGCCTCCGTCATCCGCATTTGTCTCCCTCCCCATTTGAATCCATTGCCCCACGTTGGGATATTCTTGCCTCATGCTGCTAGCTGATATCCCGGATAAGGGGGGTCTCTACCTCTATGTGTCACATCTTTACTTTGCCACATAGCAATAGCAACGATCTATGTACATCAAATCTCTAACACCCCATTTGCCTCCCTCCCCATTTGAATCCATTGCCCTGTTTGTCTCCTTCCCCATTTGCCTCCGTTGCCTGCCTTGGCTGCTTACCTGATTTTTGGTAAGTTGCTCTGTCTCACATGTATAGGGACTATGTGACCCCCTCTCACTACCCCATTGCTTTGCCCATGGGAAAATCTGGTCCAAGGCTGAATAAATCCAGATTGAAATCTAGTGATTTTTCACAGGGCATATACTGAACTGCTTCTTTCACATTTTCTGACTGTGAAAGCAATCACCCCATGAAACAGCTTGCCTTCAAAAGTTGTGGAAGCTTCATCACTGGAAGCTTTCAAGAAAAGACCAGACATCTGTTGGAAATGATGTAGGCAGTGGTGGTATTCAGCCAGTTACCTTTTTGTTCAGTTTGGGGAATTGGCTGAAGCCTCACCCCATCCTTCACAGCCACAGCCACTCCTCGACTTGTCGGGAGGGAGGGAGGGAGATCGTGTCCTGGTGTCAGCTACAAGGAACTTCAGCAGAAAGCTGCAAGAAGGCTACAAGAAGCTCAGCTTTTCCCATCTCTCGTTCTTTCCCTTCCCAATGTCACAGCCTGCCTGGATGTCTTCTCCTTACTGCCCATCTTGCAGCCTTTTGTGGGGATTTATTTGTCTTTTTTCGGTCTCTTATTTCCTTTTTGAATAAACCATCCATGTGAAGATTCAGCTGCTGCCAAACTCCCCTTACCTGCCTCCAAGGAAATGGAGCACACTGAATCACTTTAAAGCAACTTAAATAAGTTTTTATGTCCACTGCAGACTCAGCTTTTGTGCAGGCCGGCCCCTCCTCTGCCGCTGCAGGTTGGGTTGGAAATGAAGTGTGTGTGTGTGTGTGTGTGTGTGTGTGTGTGTGTGTGTCTTGGGTTGAATAAGCCGGATAGTAATGGCTGATTTCATCCAAAGGAGTTTTTGTTTCAGGTGGGTCTCCTAGCTTTAGAAGGAGGAAGGGAAGGGATAGAAAGAGAGGGGGGGGGGAGAAAGAGAGAGAGAGAGAAGGGAGAGACAAGAAAGAAAAGAAAGAAAGGGAAAGAAAGAAAAAGGGAGAGAGAGAAAGAAAGGAAAAAAGGGATAGATAAGAAAGAATGAGGGATGGAAGGAAGGGAAAGAAAGGGAGGGAGGGAGGAGAAAGTGAATGAGATATACTTGGATGGATGGATGGATAGATAGATAGATACATGGAGGGAGGGAGGGAGAGAAAAAAGGAGAGGAAGGAAAGACCACAAACCCTGGCTTCAGAAGACTCTTTGAAACAGCACAGCAATCTAGGGCTGTTTCAGAGGTCACCTAGTCCAACCCGCTGCTTCAGCAGGAGATCCTTACAAATTATAGAATAGCAGGGTTAGAAGGGACCTTGGAGGCCATCTAGTCCAACCCCCTGCTCCAGTAGGAAACCTTATAACATCTGGATTATTTTGGTGCCTCTATCAGAGAGGAAAATTGCCAGAAAGGAGAAGGAGCTTACAAGGACAAGGCTGCCATGCAGAGGAAGGCAGAGATAGTCCTTGACTTATGGCCACAACTGAGCCCCAAATTCTGGTTGTTAAGCAAGTGCATTGTTAAGTGAATTATGCCACATTGTTCAATCCATGACATCCCCTGGGTCTAACAGTCATGTGCAGGCTAGGGAAGTAAATCTGAAGGCCTGTGTAATGTTCTAAAGTACAGAAGTTATAGTTATATGTGTGGCAGAAAGTGGACTCTGGGTGTGCTCTTCCAAACACAGTAACTGAGGTTGAATGTGTATAGTTTTAGAAGAGGTGTGTGTGTGTGTATGTGTGTGTGTGTGTGGTAGTAGATAATGTATCTTTTTGTGTGCCTATACGCATACTATACCATGTAATATGTATATGTACACATAGGGCATATATACATACAATTAAATAGCGTATTTTGGATGTTCAGTAATCTCTCTATATAAAACAGAAATATGGGTTTGTGGTTGGGTAAGTGTATTTGTATGTCCTGCATACATTCCTCAACTCCTTCACCAATCCCGCCTAAACTTTCCACATACCTACCTTGCCCTCCTGAAACTGTCACTGTGGAGGTCACAGATGCCCTACGCACATCTGCCCCCCTGCAAATGCTGCTGAACTACCACCCCCAACCAAACACATTAACCGGTAAGGGAGAAAAATATACTCTGTCCCACCACAAGTGGGGCCAGACAGCAGCTTCAACACTCCCTCCATCTACTATTGCATGTCCACTGCACACCTTAATACGCTTCCTACTCCATGAAGTGAACCAAATCCAATCTGCTCCAATCTTCCAATCCTTATTAATATTCACACGCAACAAGATGAGACATGAAGGGGCTCAACCACTCCATGCCGCAATTCCCCTTGCCTTTGGGGGCTCTTTCCGACCCTCCCCGCACCCACAGAAGGCGCCCTTGCCTTCCCCAAACTGAGCACAGTTCCAACAGCAGCAGGATCCAGATGGGGCACCTGGGCAGAATGGGAAAAGTTTTTTAAAAAACAAACTTCATAGCACTTAGGCTTCCTCCTCTTCCCTTTGCTTCCTGGTTCACTCTTGCATTCTCCCTCCCTCCCTCCCTCTCTTTCGCTCTCTCTCTGTCTCTCTCTCTCTCACACACACACGTCCTCCTCTTCCTCCTCTTCCCTTTCCCTCCTGGCTCACTCTTGCATGCTCTCTCTCTCTCCCCCTCTCTCTTACACACACGGGATGTGTATGATGACCTCACCCCCCTTTGCCCAACCTGTGGCAGGACCACATTAAAATGTCTCAATTCTCGCCCACAAGGCAAAAATACTTGCTTTTGCTCGCTAATCTCTCATCTTCCTTTTAAAGACCTGCCATTGGAAGGAACTGGGAATCACCAGCCCTGGTTTCAGCCTTGCTGTTTCTCTTTAACATTTGGAAGTCAATATCAGTCTTACAGTATTTTGCAGCCACACCGTGAAGCCAGATCACTTTCATATTAAAATTGTCATTATGTGGTGGGGGTGTGGGGGTGTGTGGCAGCCCCCTGAAAGGTTGGGAAGAGGAATGCCCTGTCCCTCCCTGGCCCACAGGACCTCTTTTTTCCTGCACATCAAAGCAAAGTTCCAAGACCTCCACACCCCCTAATTGGCTGCCTGGACACGTGTTTAAATGTTCTACACAACTAAATGGCTGTGGAAAAGTATCCCACCGTGAAATGCCCTGGATGAAATGGTGGGAGAGGAGCATGGGCGGAGAGCCAGCCAAGGAAGAACTCCCGTGTTGGCTCATACCTGGCAGAGAGCCAGCGAGCCAGAGAACGTGCAGGCCTATTAAGGCAGCCACATTCAGTTCCGCAGAAATGAAGGCTTGGTACTCGCCCAACAGGCCCTGGAGCCTCACCTGGAAGGATGAAGGGAAGAAGAAAGACAGGGAAAGAGAAGTGAGGGAGGGAGGAAGGAAAGATGAGGGGGAAGGAAGGTTCTGTTTTGAAACACTGAGGGGGGAGATAAAGAGGGAGGGAGGGAGGAAGGGAGGAAAGAAGGAAGGTGTAAGATGGCAGTCCCATAAAAAATTACCTGGGCAATATTGGGTAATCATCTAGTAGTAAATAAATAGACAGGGAAATTGTATCTTGTTGAGGCCTTTGAGGCAAGGAGAGGCCAGGCAAGGCAACTTTGATGTGAGTGACATCAAGTTGGCCATGCCCACCCAGCCACATGAGCTCCTAGCCATGCCCACCAAACAAGCCATAACCACAGAAGTAGTTGTTAAAAAAGTTGAAACCCACCACTTCTTGTGACCAAAACTGGGGAATAGGGGGGCCACATGTGCCCCCCCCTCCATTTTTGCTAGCAGAGCCACCACAGGCTAGTCCTTTGCTGTTTCTAGGCTGGCCCAAGGGCCAGATGTATGCACCCTCTGGGCCAGATGCAGACAGGCGGGCCTTGAGTTTGGCAGCCCTGCTATAGATGTTCTGTTTTTCTTGGAACAACGGTGCAGCTCAGGCTGGGTCTGTGAAAGCTTTTCTGTTTTGAAATTGAAGTAGACTTCAAATAGAATTGTTGCTAGACTCCAGGAAAGGCATGAAGGAGGAAGAAAGTGCTCCACCAGGAAGCCTGATTGTCTAGACATCTTATGAGTTGGTGAATTTCCCTAAGATTTCTGAACTTCAGATTGGATACTTGATCATGCTGGTTTCTTTGTAAATCTAAATATCAATATAATATCTACACTTGCCTTTGAGTGTGTAAATGTGCTTATTAGCATTTTTTATCCTTCTGACTTTTCTATTCTCTCTGACTCATGCACTGTTCTGAATTGAAGTATCTGAAAAATTGATATAGGGCTTATGAAAGATAATTAGCTCCCATCAGGGATAAGAGCAAGAAATTATTATAATTAAAGCAACAAGCTTATAGCATACTTCAAAGGGAACCAGGTACTTATTTTCCTATTTAAGAAAAGATAAGGCTGTCAGTTTAGAGCTATACGCTAGTGGGAAATTGCATGTTGGATAAACTTTTCATTGAGGACTGAAAAAGATAAGGCAATTTTCTTGAATGTTCAGTGATAGATGTTTTAAGTCCTACAGAAGCATCAGTGCACTATGGACTTTGGCATTCTGCTGACTGAAGTTGTATTAGTTTTTCCTTCAGATTCCCCAGTATTTCCTCTGTTTAAGTAAGGAAATCTTTCTGAAAGAATGACATAACAGGTCATGGGTAATCTAGTACCTAGAAAACCATGCTTGGTACCGAGGCTGGTTATTTGAGGCACTATTTCCTGCAATGTCTATTTTTCCATTATGATTTGGCAGAGTGCGATATCCCTTGATTAAACAGTGTCATTTCTGGTGATACCAAGAAAACATGCCATCTCTACAATGGCACCTTCCTTTAGGATGAGATCTCCTCTGAGATATGTAACCTTGCCACTCTGATGGCCTTCTGAATAGCACTGAAAACCTGGCTATTCTCTCAGGCCTTGAGAGAGGGGGGATAGGATTATTTGTGAGGTTTTGAAATAGTGCCCAGATTGCCATCTTATAGTTATTTTGGAATTATTTTTGTAATTTGTTATGATCCATTTTATTGTAGTCTGGGTTTTTTTTTAATGTTTGTGAGCTGCCCAGAACTGATTGGAATTGGTTGGATCAAAATCGAATGCGTAATATATGTCAGGAGAAGTTCATATTTGTTTCCTGGAGAGAGCAATGAGAACTGAAATACTGCAGGTACCGAAGGAGAAACCTATGATATACAGTGGAAAAGAAATAATAGCATTAAAGCAGGTACCAAGAAGGATCAGAGAACTAAGATGTGAGTACCAGTTTTTGGTGAATAAATGATCAGGCACAATATACATTTCAGGCGGTTAGTGCCGGAAGGTCTACTGGTGATGTGCCAGGAAAAACGATATTGGTTGGATTCAGTCGAGAATGCGATAGAATTTGATGAACAATATTTCAGGGTAGAAGAAAAAGAAGAAAGGGCAGGAATTGATGACAAAGGGCAAGAGAAAGCGGCTGAACAGGGAACAATACAACTTAAAGGGAGTGTTAGGAGCCAGAGAGAAAGAGGAGAGCAGGACATTAAGGGGAAGAGAGAATTAAGGAGTATGAAAACAATGAAATTAAACCACAAGTAGGTAATGCAGAAAGAACCTACCCTGATGTCAATTAATGTGAATAGGTTGAACATGGTAAAGAAAAGGAAAATGTTTTTTTTAATAAACTCCAGAAATTGAACTTAAAGATAATACGTTTACAAGATGTTCACATCCAGAAAGATCTCTATAAACTGTCAGAGAATTCAAAGTTAGGAAGGGTGTTTTCTTCATTGGCACAGCAGAAAAAAAAGGGTTGGCACTTTATATTAAGGAGCCTATAGAAGCTAAACAAATCTACAGGGATGATGAAGGGAGGATACTAATAGTAGATGCGTTAATAAACAGACATTACTAGTAGCAATTTATGTGCCAGATGTCAAGAAGTTTTTTATGACTGTTTGCTTAAAAAAATCTTAGAATGTGAATTTGAGAGTATTTGTACCATGGGAAATGTTAATGTTGTGGCCGACACTAAACTGGACTATAAAAGTAGTAAAAGCAGTCAGAGATCCAGGAGACCATTACCAAAAACATTTTTAAACTTAATTGAGGAACTGAGGGTTAAGGATGTGTGGAGGAAACTAAATCGGGGTAAAGAACAATATACCTTCTACTCCAGTGTACACAGATCATGGTCAAGAATTGATATGTTATGGAAGTCGGCAGATTTATTGAAGAATATCCATCAAATAGAGATAGAACCTAATGTGTGGGCAGATCATAATCCCTTAAGGGTGAACTGGAAAGGGCAAAAGAAAATTTTGCGGTGGCTCAGGCAGCTAATGCCTCCTAAAGTACTACCAGCTGCCTGCAATTAGTGCAGGTTTGAGTCCCACCAGGCTCAAGGTTGACTC
>JANHFR010000372.1:32791-43023 GCA_032468015.1 Mimophis mahfalensis | reverse complement strand
CGCCCCGAGTCCTTTGGGAGAGAGGCAGCATATAAATTCGATTAAATAAATAAATAAATAAATAAATAAATAAATAACCCTAGCTATCTGGGGTAGGAGGAGGGAGGTACATGTTTGGGAACCTAGACAGATATTACATAATTGAAAGTTATGAAGGACATAAGGATATCTTAGCAAAGAAAGCATAATGTCATTGAAAATCATCCAAGAGAGGGACATACTTCCAGAAAAAAATATTTGAGGATATCTAGATCTTTGAAAGATATGGGCAGATGATTATTTTATTGTCAAGAAAATGCAAAACTTTATAGGCACAAGAAGAACACAAGAACATAAATGTAATAATGTAATAGGCTTGGCTCAAGGGCATCCTCGGATAGTTACCAGGGAAATTTGGAATTAGCTCCACAGTTCAATGTCATCTAACTTATGCAGAAACATTCATTGAAAATATTTTCAGTCACACATGGATGCACAATATGGGTTATTCTACTTTGGGGAATATTGTAGTTTGTGAATGTAATGGATTCATTTAGACATACTATACATCAAAATGAAGGCAGGGACCTATGTTAACAAAGGCAAGAACAGACGAAAAATAATAACAAGAGTTGTGTTTTGCTGCAGCATGCATGTCTTTAGAATTTGCAGCACAGACACATTCCTGTTGGGATAAACAGAGCCCATTTTATTATTGAAAATATAGAAACTCGGCAAACCTAACAAAAGTAGTGGGGAGAATGCATCTAAAATCACCAACCAAATCCTCCCCTTCTTATTCAGCCTCCTTTCCTTGGAAGGCCAAAGTAGCATTGGTCATGTTATCTTTTAGAACCATCATCAACCTATGTTAGTTAATCCTGCTCTTTATTTCCATAGCTAACAGCTAGTATTCAATGTGTTCTGGACATATTTTGTAATACACTCCTTCTGAAAGGCCAAATAAAATAATAGATCACGCCAAATCCAATGTATTCATATTAAAAATATTCTCATCTTCATTTTGTAACACTGTGTGTTCCTTGTAAATGATGATGGGGTGATTAGCAAGGATTTTTGTGAATTTGCTGAAGGTATCCAGTGTACTACAATAATTATCGTACTGAATAGGGACACCAAGGATAACAGAATCGAGTTATCTGAGCTATTATATTCACTGGGCCAGATACTATCTTCATCTCAATTTAACTCACATAGCTGTGTTGAGAAAAAAAATCAGGGGACATCCTGGCTTGGTAAAAATATAAAAACACACAATTACATTATAGTGGGTTGATTTATTGATTTTAGAGTATACAAATAACCAAATGGGTGTATTTCCTTTTTTTCTTAAGAAGATTTGTTAATATTTTTGAGTACTGGACTTGTCATCTTCTTAGCAACATTTTGAGGATCAAAAATCAAAATCATACCACATAGTAGATAGCTTCAATTTTTTTTTTGCCTATAGAAAAACTTTCCACATGGTATGTTCAGTTGGAAAACTTACAGTATATAAAGTCTCTCTCCTGTGGTGACCCACTTCATCTATCTGTAGTCAGATGACCAAATGGTCAAGAACAATAACAGTTCAACAACATCCTGTGTATACACCTCCCCTAGTCTCCATCTAGTGATTGACAAAAATAGGAAGGATGTAGCTGTAATGAAAAAACTGCCAGAGCTCACTTTATACTCATCTCATTTTTCCAAATCAAAAATCTTTGAAAAATATAAATATTGATTATTTTTAAACATCTTGAAATCAGACTTAAATGTCAACAATGTAGTCCATGCTACAGTATATTTACAGTCCCTCATATGCAGAACCTGACCTTATTGCAGCATGAGGATTTTTACCTAAGTTGAAAAACAACCATTTTTCTTTTGGTAGTACTTTACACATTTTGGGGATTATGTCTGTTGTGGCATGCTAGTCAAAATTGTGTCCTGCTTGGCATTCAGCTCCTGCATTTTCATTTTAGTGTAAATCTTTAGGCCTCTCAATTTTCAGATGAATCTTTTCCCTTTGTTTCATAAATGTTTATGATTGTTACCCAAAATTTCCTGTGCTGTTTCATATGGGGTGGATGTTAGCAAAGTTTTATACATGGCAGGAGGAGTATAAACAAAATGCCAGACTTTTGGCAGTGCACACAGAGCACAATTCTTTCCAAAAACCTGCATTGACAGGTAATGAGGTTTAATTCACAGGAGAGGGGAAATAAAATATCCATATTCATTGCTTAATCGAATGAAATACTTCAAAGGATTCTGGGAATTCTCAACAGTTGGTTTAAAAATTCTCCTTGATAGTGGTAAACAAATTATCTTACGAATAACTTCTTAATCAAGGCACAGCAGAGCTGCTCTCCCCTTGATCTGTCCCTTTGGGGGGTCCCATCAGAGCCCTAGTCTTGTGGTGGTTGATTTGGCTTATAAAAAGCTCCCTTACATTCTGCTGATAGCTCTGGATCTCTTTTTGTTAGGGATACTCAGCATCCTGTGCTGAAGACAGCATTGAGCCCAGTTTGCAATATGCCCAATTAGAGAAGCTAAAATCTCATTTGCTTCACCCTGGGAGTCCCTGAAAGCACACTGTTTGGGCCTCATTACAGTATTTTTAACTCTACAAAACAATTTCATTATGGAAATTAAAGAAGCTCATTTGGTCTCTGCATTTACACCAAGGTTAATACTTGCTACAAAAATTCCAGCCTGTTGATTTCACTTCTCCTCTTTTATCATAGCCTAAAGTTTCTTCCAGAAGATCTTTTCTGATCCATTTTCTTTTAAGAAAGCAACCAATGCCCTTGTTAAAACTCAGAAAGCACTGCATGCAATGCTGTTATTTGGATTACTGGGAAATTAAAGGCAGTTTTCAATTTTGTGGGAACTTAATTATCTCATTCTCTTCAATGATAATTTCCGTCAAAGAATTCAAACAATCCTAATTTTAAAAAATCAACACCAACACAATTCATATATCAGAACACAGTAAGAAAAATAAACCAAATCTGCACTTAATTTGATTCACACATCAAATTAAGACCTGGTCAATTTGAATCATGATACTAATACAAGACCAATCTGAAAGTTCACAAGTTATAAATCATGATTTGTTAATTCAATGGCAGGGTTCATACCAGTTTCTAATCTATCAAAAGTATGATATGTAAACCTTCTTGTGGTTTAATCTAATATATAAACTTGGGCTTTGGACGAATAAAATCCAAACGTCATTTAAACACATAGGGGTGTTCTTCTTATAGCAACTATTTGCAACTCATTAAAGAAGCCAAATCCCCATCACCCCAAACACACACACAGTGGCATGCTGCCTGGTACCTGCAGCATGGTCTCAGGAAAAGAAGTGTGTTGTTTAGGGGGTATTAATACCTTTATGTATACTTTTACATAGGTTCCAAATCTGAAAGGAACAATATTCTAAACCTGTAAACAAAGATAGATTTCAAAGTGGATGGAAACAATTTACAATAAAGCTCTGTCTCCTGGGATTTCCCACTATTTACTTACTACCTTGGCGCTATGAGCTTAATAAAATCCTTTCCTTCAGCACTTCTGGCTGGAAGATACAAAAAGACACAATACTCATTATAAGGATGTTGTTGCTAGTCAGGACAAATAGAAACTACCAAACATCTTCTTCTGTATTGCTAATTTTATATAGAACAAAATGCTCTAATTGCTCTACTCCTTACTAGCAAAACAGGATACTACAATTAACACTATGTACAATTTCCATTTTCTGATATCAACCCTAAAATAACACACAAAGTTTCCAAGTTTTGCAGGGTAGCATACAAAATCAAGAATAATTAAGAGGAATTAAACCTGCTTGAATATGAATAGTCAAAAATGGCTTAGGCTCAGCATTATCCCTTGGCTTTCAGGTATACCTGCTATGTCTTCTACTGAAGTATATTTTGTCAGGTTTGGCAGGGGTTTCTAAGATAAATTTATAAAATTCAATTATTTTATTTATGAATATATATGTACGCTTGTGTCTATGCGTGTATGTATGTGTGTACATATTTGTATTTTATATTGCTATTTATATTATCCAGATTGCTAATTTTAATTCTGTAGATAACCAGGTGTAGCCCAATAGTGGGATCAAAAGAGACCTTGGTGGAGCAGGCTGTAAGGAATTAGCCTAACAGTCGGCTAGCTTGTAATTAGGCATGTTCGAATCTCACCAGGCTCAAGGTTGACTCAGCCTTCCATCGTTCCGAGGTAGGTAAATTGAGGACCCAGATTGTTAGGGGCAATAAGCTGACTTTATAAAAATGCCGCTAATAAGCAGGCATATACAAGGAATGAAGGCTATTTTGAGTTGTGCTTAAACAGACTGTAAGCCGCCCTGAGTCTCCGGAGAAGGGCGGCATATAAATGGGATTTTTTTTAAAAAATGCATCATAAGTCTGGAGTCCCTACACCTCTGAAAGAGATGTAAGTCCAGCCACTCTTGAAGTCCATTGACTCTTTTCTTGCGCCAATTTGCCTTGAACATTAGTAGATCAGATTCTTGTGTATAGGCTTCATGGAATAAATTTACAGTGCTTTTGAACTCTATCCTGGCTGCTGATTTCTTGCACCTAACATTTTCTTCCTGCTGTATATGTGTATCTTGAGCAACCCCTTTAGCATATTTTGATTTAAGATTGTCCTTTAACCATTTTCTTTGTCTGTATCTGCTTTTCTAAAAAAATTATCTGCCATTGTCAATTTAGTTTTGGGTATTTGAATATCAAGTTTCTTGACTGCAATAAAGTAATTAAGAAAGGAAAATACCACAAGGATTTAAATTGAAAATATTAGAAAACTTCATCTTTCTTCTTAATATTCTCAGTTACCAAGGTATTACCTTGGTTTCAAATTATATGCCACTAATCAATTGGAAATCTCCTATGTTTTTAATGGATGGCATTAAAAGAGGGTTGAGTTGAATTATTTTACCAATCATTAATGCAATTGTACAGATTTTATTAAACCAAATGACCACTGCAAGAGCAAAAATTTCATTGCAATTTTAGGTACAAGTTAAGGCTGTATAGTGATGGGGATGGCCTGGGCAAATGTTACATAGATTCTTTTGCAAGTGGGCAGTAATTTGTTTTATAACTAAGGCAGAATCTCAGCAGTTAGCTTTGTTGCAATGATTGTCAATATCCAATTCTGTGAATATGTTGAACTCAATTGAACAAGGCTAATTAAATTACTAGGTGGGGTGAAACAAAAATCTATACTTTACCAGAAAAGCAATGACACAGAAATATATCAACAACCAAGGTTTAAGTCATTTTAATGCTAAATGCCCATTCTCCACCCCCCCACGCACAGTGTTGTTTACTTCAGATTTAGCAACATCCTTCCTGTGGTGATTTCTTATCCATTATGTTAAGTATAACTGAAAATACATTTAGAGAAATCTATTCTTTCTACTGTATCTTCGTTGGATGCTGCAATAAAGTTTGCCTTTGATTTTTGGTTCGAAAATCATAGGATAACTTTATGTTTTCCAAACAATATCTTTCCCTTTATTTTCAGTGCATGCTAGGTGTCACAATTAGTCCTATTATTGAACAAAGTGAAACAGCTACTTCTAGAAGCACATGGGAAATGGTAGCCACTTCTCTAAGTATACTCCTAAGGTCCACGGTGGTTCCCATACCTGAAATATCAGTATATATTCCCTATTGTCTGCCCTGCATTCCTCAATTAATTTACTGTCATTAAAACATTATATTTGTGACCAAATGTCTTCTGTATGCAAAACTCAAAAGGGAACCAGTTTGGACTTTGCCTCATATGGCAAAATCTATTCTTCTTCTTGTGCTATATCCGTTATTGGACATTGGCAATCATGTTAGCAATTCTATTTTTATAACAGCCACACAAAAAAGTGCTGCTGAGTTTTGTCCAAACCAGTCCCTTAGATTTTGAAGCCATGATGTTCTTCTGCCTGGACCTCATTTGCTTTCAATCTTTCACTGGAGGATTACATGAAGTATACTGTATTTTTCTAGATGTCACATCACATGTCCAAAATATTTTAACTTTCACTTTTTAATGGTTTTGATGATTTTTCTTGGCTTTCCCAGGCAGCTTATCACCTTCTCATTCTGATTTTGTCAACCCAGCTTATATGTAACAGCTGTCTGTAAATCCACGTTTCAAATGCTTCTAGTCACTTCAAGTGGCTTTCTGTCAGAGACCAACTTTCTATTCTATTCTATTCTATTCCATAGAAAAGACCATTGGTTTAGCCTTAAAAATATTCAGTATGTAAAAATATCTGACTTATAGTCTGTGAGATAAGGAATAGATTTTATGGTGTAGTAACACATGGAATTCCCTCACATTTTCCCCATAAGAACCCCTCCACCCTGCTCATTAAAGGCTCTATTCAATGGGGATCAATTATTTTCTGTCACCTCCATTTCCTCAGTTATTTCAGAAACAAGTTTAGGGAGAAAAGGATAAAGCTCTAGTGCGAGAGAAGAAAGGATAGCTACATTAAGTTTTCCCCAGTTGTCAGCGTAAATATACTAAACCTCTATGTCTAGTTTAGTAACCCATTATGTATCTGTCAGGGTTGTTAGAAAGACTACTTTGGGGAGAAGAGTCTGGGTCTGGGAAAAGTCTGAGAAGAAACTATATATTCATTTTTGGAACAAAATTTGTGTGATTTAGACATGCCTATCACGTTGTTGTGCCCTACCATCAACAGTGCATATTCACAAAGGCTAGTTTAAGAATGGTGTCTGTTGATTCTTCCATTTGTTAATTCTTTTCTTTCCACTCAGTGTATTCAATGTAACATGTATACATACTTTTATGTAGATAAAAGAATTCAGAGACAACACAGGATCCAGTGCTTTTATCAAAATGTGTTGCGCCATTTTGATGTAAACTCTCCCCTTTCATGCATGCATGCTTTTCTCACTGTCTTCCCAGTGGATGCCACTGCACAAATTATCTAAATTTTTCCACAGATTGCCTCTTTTTACAGAAAATAAAACATATTTTAATGAAAACATAATCAGAAACCCAGGTTTACTGTCTAATTGTTTCTGCTGATACAATAAGTTCTGGCAGAGTGGACATGTTCCAGGTCACCTCTATGAAATGTTGCCATATTATTGATCAAGAAATTTTGCCTTCTCTATTGCAGCACCTGCATCCCACTAACAATATGTGTAGCACCCTGTCTCCTGGAGTTCTGAAAATGTGAATTCAAGCTTAAGGTTAATGTGTTTGGGGGGTCCCTTCGTGGATGTCTCCCATTGTTATGATTACTTTAGCCTAGGCTAGCATTGTTATTGTATGTTTTTAATTGTTTCATTGTTCTTGAATTTTGTAATTTGCCTAGGATCTACTGGAAGGGCAGCAGTAACACATTTAAAATAACAACAGCACATGTTATTTATGTTATTTCTTCTAATTTTAAAGTCTTTTAAAATAATATTTTCCTAGTCCAGGTTCCCTCAATATGTATTCTGCATATAGATTGAATTAATAAAAGGAGAATATATAGCAAAATTTTACTCCTGTCCTGACCTGGAGCCAGTCTGTTTTATCACGTTTCATCAGGACTGCAGCTTCCTAACCTGTGCATAGGTGTCACTCAAAGACAAGGAGATACTTTGAAATTCCCATTTTCCAAAATACTTAACATAACATCACATGTTACAAAATTTAAGATATTTCTATAACCAATGCCACACATATTTACTTCTTTTTGATCTTATTTGCCTTTATCAATTATCAGCATGCATCAACAATACTGTCCCTCAACATTTCTAAAGCCATCTTGAACACTTGGCATCTTCTGTTCCAATTAGAGATCTAATCCGTGTTTGAATACCCTGTGTTATTCTGTTAGAAACTACGGTTTTTGTATGGTAGTTTGCACACTCTTCTCCTTTCTTTAGCTTTGGCATGTAGATTGATCTCTTTCACTCTGTTTGGCACTGTATTGTTGTCCAGGTATGCTAGCATAACTGGATAGAATCTTTACCGAGTCTTCTTCTGTTATTTATCATATGCCTGTAGATATTCCATCAGTCCCTGTCATTATCTAACTGGATAATGATCAATGCCCATCTAACTTCTAGTATTATGGGTTCTTTGAAGTAGAAAATATCTCCACAGTATCTTGAATGTTGACACTTCTCCTGTACTAAATTTAGCGAAGTCCTTTCATCTCTAATTTATGAGTTGGGTACTATGTGTTCATTGGCATAATTTAGCATACCAATTTGAGGGTGGAACCTCTTTCTGAGTTTGCAGATCTATTGGAAGATTTTCCTTGTCTTCCCATGTTTTATTACATAAAAATTAATACTATAACAAGCACTCATTTTAAAATAGATATAGCACTTATGGAGACAATATTCCACAGTACCGAGACTTATTTTTCAGCTGAGTTCCTTCAACTCAATATTAGTTTATAGAAACGGATAATTAGATCTGAGGATCAGCAAGGAAGGTTGCAGAAAAGTATGGTAGAAACCTAGGAGCCAGATAAAGAGCTGAAAAGGTGGTCTATGAAATAAGCTGTTATTCTTTAGTATTAAAAGAATCAATCAATGTTAGCAGTTGGGGCCTGTTGGGTGTTGCAAAGGCTTAAAAGCCCTGGAGACAGCATCAACCAATCAGGGACAGTGGAGGAGAGTTGAAGTTTCCCTCCATTTCATGATGTCAGCACCAACTGACATCTGACCTTGTAAAAGGGATTGTCCCTGTTGTCTTACCTTAGTCTCAGTAAGACTTATATAGGGGGAGCTGTGTGCTCACAGGAAACATAGTTATAGGTCTGAGACTAAAGTCTCACAGGAGGCTGGAAGTGTGTATTAATACAGAAACACACTGAGACTAAATAAGAGCCTGGACAGTTTAGCTGTAACCAGTTTAGCTGTAACCAAAATAAGGAACCTTTATTTGTATAATAAAGCAGTTTTTTGCTTTTCTTGAAGAAGACTCTGGCGTTTCCTTTGAAGTGCTTGGCTGAGGGAAGGCGATCTATCTACCTCTAGAGGAAGCAAACAGAGAAATGGTAAATGGCCTCTATTTTTTTAAAGAAAGAAGTCTGAGAATTGTCTTCTTTATTTTCTAGTTAGAGATAATATAGTCATTCTTAAATATGTTTAATGTGTTAATATGTATTTTCCCTTTCATATTACTTCGATATCTTGATTCAAGAATACAAATAGTTTCCAAATCAGCAGTTTGAAAGGACAACAATATTCTCAGTGATTGCAGAAGAGTAACAACCTGGTTGTGTATGTCATTTAACTTGAACTTTGTGATTCTTCCATTGAATATATAATGAGTAGGAGGTTTAATGACTTCCATCATTTTTTTTATTGTTTACAACTATCAGAATTAACAAATTGATCAATAACTCTGGAAGCTGTAGGGATTCTGGAAGCTGTAGTTCAAAACTTTGAGTGGTATCGTATTGGCATTTTCTAGACTGAAAAAATAGCTGGTACACATAAATATCTGAGGACTCCTTGGTGCTCTCTAAGTTTGGTTGTTTACTTGCAGAAATTTCATTACCCAACTGGGTAAATTCATCAATGTTACCCATCATTTGGGTAATGAAATATTTGCAAGAATACAACCAGGCTCAGGGAGCACCCAGGTTCCCTATTTTCAACCCTGAGCTACAAACATTCTCCTTTATTGGTAACACAAATATCTGTCTAATTGCTTCAGTTTATTATACCACGTTATTTTTAACAGGATCATTTTAAAGGTAGGAACATTGGCTGAACTATTCAGAAATTAAAGACACATCAGCAGTTAGATTATTGTCTGGGCATTCCCTGTGGCTTTATTTAATTCACATCTCTTTATGCCTAGAATTCACTCATATTGAATTCTAGGCAGTCAGAGTGGCTGTTCATACCGGCGTCCTGGGATGTCCAGTTGATTCCATCGTTATCCATAGTGAGGTGTTACTCCCTGCGGACAGGGCGCACAACTTGGGGGTCCTCCTGGATGCGGGCCTCACGTTGGAAGATCACGTGGGGACTATTGCCAGGGGGGGCTTATGGAACCAATTGCCGTTGGAGCTCCAGATGGTACCCGACCTCCACTCCTTCCACAAAGAATTGAAGACCTGGCTATTTACATTAGCCGGCTTGGACTGAGGGACTGATTTTATTATTGTTTGTTAGGGCGTGTTGGGTTTAATTTTTTTTTTAACTTTTGTAATTGGT
>JANHFR010000372.1:0-17885 GCA_032468015.1 Mimophis mahfalensis | reverse complement strand
GAGGTGGCTGGATGGAGTCACTGAAGCAGTTGGTGTGAGCTTAAATGGACTCTGGGGGATGGTAGAGGACAGGAAGGGCTGGAGGAGCGTTGTTCATGGGGTCGCGATGGGTCGGACACGACTTCGCAACTAACAACAAATGCTTTAAAGCTGCTGAGTTGTCTGTGACCACGTGCATGCTCTATAGCAAGAGCCTACAGGGCATGTCCAGACATGTCCTACAGCGCGCCTGTCACACATGTGATCACACGCATGCCGTGTTACGGTGGCCATCAACCCCCTCAATCCTCAAGTCACAGGCTTTTTTTATTTCTATTGTTTCAGCCTTACCCCCCACCCCTCCCATCCTTAATTTTATTATTTCAGAGCGTTTTTTTCAAACCCTAACCCTCGCTGAACCATTTCGGAAAATAAAACACTCAAACCAAAAGTGGGTTTGTAAAATAACATTCAAAATAGCATTTTATTTTTCACATCAGGCATTCAAAACAGCATAGAAATAAGAGAGAAAAAAGCCCCAAATTACACACTCATTTTCCCTTTTACTTCCTGGTTTGTGCTATCATAGGGGCACCTAACCAATCAGAGAGCCTTTTGGGATTTGTATTAGCATGCTCTGCTCAGCCAATGGGAAGCTGTTCATTAGCATACAGAGTGCTAAATTCAAACAATAGGAAGCAGGTATGAAAAACAAAATGGACCAATGAGAGGGGTCTCTGATGAATAATTAAACACTTCACTGCCTTTCATGATGACAAGCATTGTGAGGCAAGTAGCCTGGGCACTGGGTTATGATTTCACAGTGACCCATGGGAGTGGGTTCATATTTGCAGTTACACAGTCCTGCAAGGGGGAACATATTTGCTGTTGCACAGTCCTACAAAAAGTGGGGTGGTGGAGACCAGAAGTGATGTTGCAAGTCCTCCGGGGGCAGGGGGGGGGTTTAGTTCCCCAAGTGTGGGAGGGAGGAGAGGGACCGGAAGTGACGTCATTCATACTCCTCCAAGTGACATCACAAAAGGTGTGGGGCTAACTATAATGGATAAATTCAGTATACACAAGCACTACTGTCCATATTGGAGGCACAAATATATAAAGAGCTCTGTCTTTACTTTTAAGAGAAGGAGAAGATAAATGTGTTCATTACTGGCAAAATTTCCTCTCCACAGTTTTTCCCAGCAATAGGGTGTTTGCTGAGCTTCCAATTGCCCCCATGCAATTAGAGTTCAGTTTTAAAGGAAACCAAATACACTTACTAGGGAGTAATCCTTACTGCATTTTGGTGGTCTTATTTTGGAGAAAATGTATGTAAGATCTCATTATGGAATTTTAATCCTCTTTCAGTTATTATTATTTATTATTATAAGATTAAAGAGAACGAGTTACCTCATTATCTTTAATCTTATTTGCAAACATTTCTAACTTTTTAAAATTAATTGTCTTTATTTACAGTTTAAGTTAAAAATGACACATACAACACACAACCAATCCACACCTCCAGTAATTGACAAACAGTATGTCTTAAATCTTGCCAAATATACAAACTAAGCACTATATGGTAGGTTACATAAAAGAAAAAGGGAAAAGAAAAAAAGAAAAAAAAGAGAAAGTGACAAACAGCACCAGTAATGGTTAAAATTATTTGAATAACTTTTTGATCAGCAGTCTTCTTCATTTTTTTTTCCAACACCTAATACAGGAAAAACTATTCTTGAAATAATATAACCCCTAATGCCAAAATTCCCATTTTCAGCTTAATTCCTTACTATTTCTCTATCCATTTATACCACAGCTCCCAGTTTGTTTGAAGTTCATCTCTATCATCTTCTTTTACTAATCTAGATAACAAGTCCAGTTTGGTGCATTCAGTAATTTTACCAATTAAATTAATCCCTGTCGTGGTAGAAGAACTTTTCCACTCTTCAGCAAACAATATCCTCGCTGCAGTAATAACATGTGTGATCAAATATCTTTTTTCAGCCTCGTTACTGCAATGTTTTATTTTTAAAAAGTGCTCAGAAATTATAATGTTGTGATGTTCTGTGCTTCAAGTTTTGAAAGAAGGCAGAAGGTACTTGATGATAGAATCAAAAGAATACTTTTGCCTTAGAGCAATCAAAACTATCAGAATCTTAAAAACAGGTGCCAGGATGATAGTTGAGCCCACCTTTTAGGAAATGGAGTATGTGGTGTTGATATGTTGGCTTATGGAATCAGGTTTGTTGACATTATAAGTTTTATTGTGGTGGGGGCATATTGTGTACCCCCACTCTCACACCACTTCAATTACATGCATTGGATGGCTATAAACCTCTTCTAAATAAATGCATACATAAGTAAATTTGTCTTTTTCAGATAGGCTATGATAACTACTGAGATTTTTTTTTAAAGGATAGTAAAGGGCAAGTAACCCATTCCTTGAAAGTCCTATTTAAAGTATGACTGAGTACTTGGAATAGTCATATGGATCTATTCTTGGCATGCAGGAGAGTAACAGTACAGTAGAGTCTAGGATTTTCCCCAAACTCCTATTTGTTTGTTTACTGAATTTAGTGGAGAAATTGCATTGGGATACAATAAAAAGAAGGGAGAGCCTCAGATAATGGTTCTGCTGCAGGGATTTCTGGATCTTTAGAAAGTGTGGCCATGTTGGTCAAACTGGCAAGTTCCCAGTTTTCTTTCTTGCAGAAAAAATGGGTTGCCTTTCTCTGCTATCTGCCATTAAATCAGCAGTCTTTTTTGTGGTCCTTTCATAGGTCACCCAGTGGACTGTCTAATAAAGGAGTCTGGAAATCTATCAGATCCTACCAAAAAGTATAGCCTCCTGCTAAAAACCCATGAAAAACTATTTTCTCTCCATTTTTCTATTCCCTCTTTTAAATGTTCACATCTTTTGGCACCAATTTCTAATAATATTTTTACATGTGTACAAAATGCTTCCTCATTTCATATCCCATTCAGTTATGAAACAGGTAAGTCTTACTTTATCCATATTGTATACTATGCCAATGTCCCCACTTCCTGTGTTCATGTCTTAAGAATACTATATTCATTTCATAAGAAATGTATTCTTGTAATGAGATAGGAAGCTGAGCCAGCTTTTACATTCTGATTTCTGCAGCTCTTAAAACACCAGGACCTTGAGATGTATTGGGTTTAGAATTCATAGCCAGCATGTAATCCCCACATATTTTGAAACCTGCTGGCTTGGAGAAGTCTGCCTTTAAGATAAAAAACATAAAAACCTGAAAATGCTGCCTGAATGCTATTTAGTAAAATCCACTTGCACAACCATCATGGCTGAATGCAAAGGAAATCATCCTTAAGTACAGAAGTACAGAAGTACAGTTTGATTGTAAATAGGTCAGGAACTGCTTTGGCAGTCACTGCCAGTAGGTGGCCAGTTGAAGAGCTGGTCTCTTCTTTTCCTTTGCCGTCTTCTCTAATTGACATGAAGCATCATCGTTTTGCTGGGAGATGTTGGTTGCCCTGTGCTCTCTTCTTCAACAGCAGTCTCTTGTGTGATGTGATGTTTGCTTCTGCCTCCATCTGATTTGCTCTGTAGCTGTCTTGCTGTCAGTTGTTACATGAACTTTGCTGGGTTGCAGGGCAGGAGTCATTAAAATTCAGAGATACCTCATTAATTTGTGCTGCCTGAACTCAATGGCCTGAATGAATTTGTATTAGAAGCAAATCTCCCCAGCTACTCAAAATATTGTAAAAAATATGTTGACTTAGGAAAGCTAACTAGAATGAAGCTGAAGTTTACTTCTGTCAGACTTAGCAACATTTTCGATAGCAACCTACCTGACACCTATGTAGTTTCATTTGCATAAATAGTTCTTTCTCATTTTTCAGCATCCTAGTATAACTCGGTATTTAACATTAGTAGCAAGACTCTGCTAATAATAGCAATAGAGATATTTCTGGGTAATGAAAAGGCATCCCAGAAAGCAAAATAATTCAAATTGCTTTCAGAATCTCTGAAACCTGTCTAACTTGTGCATCTTCATTGCTTAAAGAAAAGAGATAGGAAATAAGAGGTCATTGAAAATGCCTCATTTATATGATAATTACAAATAAACAGGGGCTAACAGTTCAGGATACAAATCATTTGCTCTTACAGGATCTGTATGTTTGCTAACAGAAAATATGTGACTACCTCTTGATAATTAGTTTCCAGTGACAAAAAGAACATTGTGCAAAGGAGATCCAGTTATTGAACTATACGTGGTGTAGACATAGTCTACACCATATAGACTCACTATTTCTTCATGAAATAGCAGTTCAAGTTCTAGTCTTAATTAATGCAAGGCTTAATTGTAAAGAAAATATGCTACAATTGATGTTAAAATTGAGGTGATGTATCGTTGCCAAAGATCACTGTAGCACAAAGTATCAAAGAGTCTTCTTCTGTTGTAAACAATTATTTATTTTTTTAACTGTAAGGAATGAGGGTGTAGAATGTTTAATTGATTCTCTGCTCCATAATGCACAACAGAGAGGGGGGGGGCGGGGGCGGGGAGGGCTGAGCTCTGAAGATTTAGCTAGGAATGCTAAAGCTTTGCTATGGGAATCCTGTGTATGTATCTAATACACGGATAAGATCCAGCCGCTGCTATGTGAAACATGAATTCTGTCTTGTAAGAAACTGTTCTGATAACGCTAGCAAGCAAAATGTATTTCATTCTTGAAACTTAGAATGTGTATTCCAACAAAGAAGAATTCTTATGCATTTCTGTAAAATGCTTCTGTATGCTTCTGTATGCTTCTGTATGCTTCTGTAAAATGTGTTTCTAAAGTGTGTGTTCAGCAAATCTCAGCATCCTTAACAAAGTTCCTTTGTTCATTGAGAAGTTTTCCTTGCATATCAAGCATTGCTAAATGCCATGACGTAATGCTAACCATGTTCTAATCTATAAAGTAGAAGGAATTTTTTTTTTCTTTAGAGACTTTTTGCAAGCAATTTGTGTTGAGGGCTTGTAAACTTTTTAAGTTTCCCAGTTTCTCTTTCTGCAGAATTAAAAACTAATTACCAGTAGCCTCATGTCCAGAGTCTCTGGATTTATCTGACTCTGGGCAAAAGATATGTGAGATACCTTACACATTAAAACCTTTCTAACTAATATATAAACAGTTTCTGCTACCTTTCTTCCTATGAAGTAATTAAATCTCATATGAGATAATTGGTGTTGATTCGTCACCTGTGTGACAAGGAAAACAACTGACTTAGTCATCTATGTGACAAGGAATCCCAGAGTTGGTTTGAGGGAGGTGGCTTATATAGCCTCCCAATGACAGTTAAAGAATGTTGACAGCAGGTAAATTCAAATTACAGCTTGCTTTGTGATTAGTTGGTTCTAAATATTTGAATTTATGCTTTTAGCACACATTTAGAGCTAACAAAATATTACAAATAGAAAGAAAGGGAGAAGAATGCAGCATTAAAGAAGACTGTAAACCACTTTTGTGAAAAGATGTGCTGTTTTTCCCAAATCAAGAGGATGGAAAAATAATAGGCCAAAAGCCATGCTCTGAAATAATGGAGCAACACTCAGACAAATAGAAAGCTGACTAAAATAGAAAGTGAATGAAGAGCCTAGCTGAAAAGGAAAGGAATAGTCATGCAGAATGGATAGGAGAGGACAGCAGAAAAGTGAAAAATAATGAGAGATTCTATTGTAAGAGAAGCTTATTATTAATCCAGGCAATGATTGAGCTCAAACTAATGAAACTCTGTCCCACCTGTTGTTTTTAATCTTTCAGATGTCCAATCATCATCCACCTTTTAGAAGATTGGGGAAAATGGCATTATCATTTGAAGTAGAATGTGAAACTATAGAATCAGAAACAATCATTACTCTAACTGTTTCATGATTGCACAGGAATTTGTCTTTTAGGCTTTGGCTTCCAGAAAATGTGTCACAGGAGTATTTCTTTTTTTTAAAAAAGATGCATGCTAGAAAGGTAAAAGATGCTATAGAACAGAGCTACTTCAACTGAGAAGATATTAGTAATGTCAAGAAAGAAGGCAGTTTTTAATGTATTTTAAAAGCCTCAGGGAAAAAGTAGATATTGTGACAAGTTTGCACTGAGTTTCTACAGGCTAGGTGATATGTTATCAGAAAGAATGTCTCCACAATAGAAAATTAAGACTGGCAAATCTGAAAGCTTTCACTGTGTGGAGTATTTATATAGAAATAAAAATGCTGTACAATGTGATAGTTTATATAAGAGCTATAAGAGGAAAGTGGGGTTGGATGATAATCCTTCTTTGGCAATATTTATTCCTGAGGATGTATATTTATGTCTGAATTTAGTAATGTTCAAAACACATGTGTTTTATCATTTGTATTGCTTACTGATGTAGTCAAAAGGTTATATACATCCAGCTTGCCAAAAAGTACAGCAAAAACCTTCAAGTATAAATTAAAATCTCAGTTATTTTTAAGTGTGTCACTATGTAATTGAATTTTTTAAAAAATGCACTTTAAAATTTATCATATTTTACCATACTGTGACCATTTCATCTCTGAAATTGTTTGTCTTAGGCATTCTGCTCCTTGTTCCTTCTCTCTATCCTGAGTTCCATTAAGTGTTCTGACTAATTCTGAATTAGGAGCATGCAAACATAGTCTTGCTATTGAATTTAGCTGCTTCATTTCTTTATTTTATAGCTCTATATTATCAAGAAAGATATACATGTTGCTTTTTAGTACATTATGTTTACACCAATCTTCTTGTAATTAACTGTATGATTTTATCAAGATTATTTGCAATATGCACACCCAAGATTTCTAGATAGCTAATAACAATGAACATAGAGATATACTTGACAAGGTCTTTTGGAAAACAATCTACAAATACAGCACAGGAGTTCTGGGCTGTTCTTTAAAAAACATTTAAAAAGTACAATTGCCTATCATTCCAGTGAGTTAAAAAAAGGTGGAAAGGTGCAGCTTAGCAAATTATTGGGGATGCTTAGAGAACTTTCAAAGAAGAAAACTGGAGATGTACATGACGTGCAAAATAGGTGCAATAAATAAAGATGATAATCCAAATACCTGCCAAAAGAATATTAGAAAGTCTAAAGTGCAAAGAAACAGGCTGGCATTTTAAGCAACAAAGGCATATTTGTTTTGGTTTTTATAGAAAAAGGAAGGAAAAAGAGTGGGCTTGTTACCAGGAGAGAATAATAGTAACAAATGATAAATGCAGAGCTCATCAACTCCTACTGTCCTTTGGGCTTTTCAAAGTTCTTTGATTTGGTACAAAAAGTCAAAGGTATAAGTGTAAAAAGTATCTGGGTATGTATGCTTTTCAGTCAGTTGACTCCTGGCAACTGCCTGGGTAAGTCCTTGCAGTTTTCTTGGCAAGATTTCAGAAGTGGTTTGCCATTGCCCACCTCCTAGGGCTGAGAGGGTGTTACTGACCCAATGACATCCAGCTAGCTTCATACCTAAGGCTGGACTGGAACTCCCAGGCTTCTGGTTTTTAGCCTGCTGCCTTAAGGATTACAGCCTGAAAAGAAGTAGATTTTAGCTGGACATGATTTCCTAAATGTAAGAAATATTTAATACTGGATCAGTTTGTCTCAAGAGGTGATGGACTCTTTTTCACAATGACCACCTGCTGTGTATTATAACAGTAGATTCCTACCCTGAACAGGATGCCAAAGTAGTTGAATTCTGAGTTATCTTCAAACTGTTACATTAGATAATCCTCTGTGGATCTTTCTTGAATCCAAAACTTTGGGGATAATCTTGCCCCTTTAGACATGTTATCCCTCTGCCCCTTCTTTACTTAATCTACAGTGTGGTGTTAAACTTGGGGTGTCACGGCAGTATCACGTGACATATCAGGACTATCCTCTGCATTGTGATATATCTTTCTTAATTCAGGATATGAATGTGGCTATAATTCTGTTTCTCTTACCTTTACCTGTTCTTTCATGTCAAAGAAATGTCCTCCATAGTTTATTTATATTTATTACATTGGTATTCACCCTCTTATGTCAGGAAAACAATACAACATATAATGGGAAGGTTAAGGCTGATGGGTCTTATATCATATGGTAAACTTTGTGGCTAGCTGGGGATTTAAATCTGGATTTCTTCCGTCCTACTCTAATTGCTGCATTGTATTAATTAATTCCTCTCTCCACTAATGTCAACACACCCACTGGCCCATTTGGACTGATCCTATATTAGATCACAACGTAATGTCTCTCTTATAGAAATTATAATTACTTTCCCAAATTCACAAAATAATAATATGTGAACTTTCATTGTTTTTGTATGATGGGTTCCAGAGTCAATATACTTAGTATATTGTGAGATTTGGCAACCTTGTGATATTTTTTGTTTGGAGATATAATATTAAAGTTGTATCCCCTGAGAAATTTGCTGACCCTTGTCTTATGAATTTCATAGCTAGGAGTCAAGTTCTCTTTCTTTGATTGAGTTTCCATTAAAGAAGGACTTTGTATTAGTTCTTTTAGTTTTGAGAATTCAATTTATCTATTTCTAGTTCAGGGTTAATTGATTTTTGGCCACTTTGAAGTTTCAAATGTCAAGGTGACTTTCAAGCTATCAGAGGAAATGTATAATTTGGAAATCCAAAAATGGATGTCAGGAAATAAATCCCCAATAAACATTTTATTTACTCACTTGCTAAAAAGTGGCCTTGTTGAAATGACTTTGAAAAAAGAATTTGTTTGATGCTCTTAATAGAGTGAATTTCCAGAAATGTAGTACTTTTCGAAGAAATATTCCATAGCTCCATGAGCACAAAAAACTCTGAGCTTCTGTTAAGGCAATCTTTTTCTTTGTTGCTATGATTATGACACCCTTCTTGTTCATCATGTGCACTTGATCTTCAAACTTCCTTCAGCTCTTTAACCAAATTTCCATCTTATGTGTCAAAATTAGAGTACCTTGATAAAAATGAATACACCAGAAAAGCCATTACAACTGCCACAGTAAGAATAGCTAATGCAAAGGAAAATGACAGAAGTGAACAGAAGTTCCCATCTGTTCAAAAGTGAATATAAACCACTCAAGTACAAAGAAAACACAAAAGTGCAGATAGTGGAATACTCAAGCCAAGCCCCATTCCCATGCAAAACTCAAGGAGCCCCATGATAACATAGGGTTGCTATGCCCTTAAGGTGCTGCTCATGGATTGGAACTGCTGTTAATTAACTGAATCTCAAACCCAAGTAGAGAAGCAGTTTAAAGAAAAAGCATTAGTTCTCTGGTTTGATTTCAGGTTACTGGTTCCCAGAGGAAAAGGCTGAGAAATGAAATATAAACTAACTGTAGCTAATTAAGCAGTCTGATATGCAAGTGATATGACTAGCATATACACTAGTAGTATTGTTGTGACCATTTTGTGGGTATCTGTCGGCCACAATGATATTTTAAGTTGTTAATCATGTGCTCAGGTGTTTCATCTCATCTAGAACCTAATGTCCATGGTGATAAGATGCCTATTCAGGTTTGCCCTAAATTCTCTCTCTTCCACCCCCATTAAACCAGTATTTAAGTGAAATACCTAAAGAAACTGAAAGGATAATGAAAGGCTAATGAAAGGATAACAACTATATAATGATAATTAATGGCATATCTATTTCATTTCTAGCTAATTTGTTTCAGGAATGGAACTGTAAAGTGGAAGGAAAAAATGGCTGTTAACTATGAATAGTATATTTCATTTTGTTTAATAAATCTTTGGCATTTAGCTTTTTCCTCCAGTAGTCTGAAAGGATACCTAGCTAGAGATTTTGGTAAAGTGAAAATCCATTTAAAGAGAATGGTTTTAATTAACATACTGATAAAAGAACAAATGGAGAATCCTTTAACAATCTTATAAGTAAACAGATTTTTCAAATGTTCTCCTAATTCAGCTTTTGCACCTGCTTTTGTTTACCATGTATACAGTGAGCATTTTAATTCAACAATCACAATTGAAACTTGTATTTATTTGTTTTCCAAATTAGAAAAGTGTATGTGATGCTGGTTTTCTAAATACAATACCTTACAAAGTGAACTGCTGAATAAAATACAAGGCAGTACTTATACACTTTGGGATACATTGAAATGTTTCAGATTATGTGATGATGATACTCATTAATCAGCATGCTGCAAGTCATGCTGATTAATTTTTATAGCAGCAAATAAAAACATTGCTACACTGCACAGGTAGTCCTCATTAGCAACTACAACTGGCAACTTGGTCATTAAGCAAAGCAGTTGATAAATGTAATGGTGACTGTACTTAATGACCTTGCTTCACTTTCCCTTGCTTTATAGACCTGCCAAGGTTGTAAATGAGTGGACTGGTGGTAAAATTACCTGAAGTTCTTCTTATCTTCATAGAAGTATCCAGAGCTGCATTGCTAATGCTTTTCACTTTCACTCTGATTTACTGCTAATTGTTTGGAATGAGTGAAAAAATGAAATAATTCATAATAAGTTATATTATAGATGTAAATAAAACTTCTAGAATGCCTTTGGTTGTGCTACTAGAAAGCTTTTCATATATTACTTTAGGCTTTCTAAACTGCCCCCTTCCAATTGTGATAGACTTCAGTTCCCATAATCCCCCAACCAGTATAGCTGTTACCTACACCTGGAAAATCCTGAAGACTACCATTGCATGTTTTGCAGAGGAAGAGAGTATTCTGTGATGTGCAGGTGGGCCCACAACAGATTTATTTATTATTTCAATTTATATGAATGCTTGTCTCAAATACAGACTTTAAGTGGCTTACAGAAAATCAAAACTGTATGAAAGGACATAAAGCAATATTAAAACCATATAAAACCATTCAACTCAATTGATAGCTGAAGTATAAAAAAAACCCCATTACCAATAATCAATGTAATCACTCTGGAGTCTCTACCACATACCTGTATCCCAACACCAGTAGTAGAATTGTATCTTCAAAGCTCATGAAATGCAAATAGGTTTGGGGCCAATCTAATTTTTGAGTGGTTTGATATTCCAAAGACTGGTTGGAACAGTTCTCTTCCTGGGCCTGCTGGATGATATTTCATAACAGATAGGATCTGGAGCATGCCTCTTCTACTGGACTTAATGGGATGGGTAGATATAGTGAGGGAAAGGTGATCCCTCAATTAGTTTGGTTCCGTTTTAAGCTGTGTCTTGAATATGGGTAACTGATGTAAATAAATAAATAAAATCTGCCTGTTCTAAGATCCATTCACAGGACAACTGAATGTAGTTGGTACAGTCTTTATCCGTCTTTCTGTTCCTCTTCACTGGGTAGAGAAGAAATGGTTTTTATTAAGATCTTATAAAATGCAGAAATAGGTATCAAAGCTTAATTGGTAGAGGACTGAGGGTGCTGTGTGCCTCTATTTTCTTCATCAGCTGTAGCTTCCAGATGCTCTTCAAGGGCAGTCTCTCAAGCTAGTCCATTTGGAAGGTGATTAAGGCATGAGTGACAGTGAGCATAGCTCAGAGCAGATTCCAGTCCAGGAAAAGGTGCAACTGTGCACAGCACACAGTTGGGTAAAGGTGCTTCTGGCATGGTTACCACCTGCTCCTTAATCTTCATAAAATTTGAGAATTCCCAAATTTTATGAAGATTATGATTGGGATAGTGCAAATGAAGTTTTATTTCTTTGATTTTTATATTTATGTTTTTTTGGGGGGGGGGGGTTCTAGGCTTATTTTGTACATGTTTACATCATAAACTGGTATCATTACAGATAAGGTCATATACATGTGTAGAGTACCAGGTTGGGAAATGCTAAACTATTCATTACACTATGAATTTGTCTTTTGAAACAATAACAACAAAAACTTTTGTAACATCTTAGAAACTAATTTCTTTTTGCACTATTATGGATAATGAACTTGTTTAGTCTTTAAAGCATTGTAGTACTTATGGGGTGAACTCCCATTCCTTGCCCTAGCTCCTGAGCCATTTGCAGTTTGAAAGTATGCAAATTTGAGTAGATAAATAGGTACCAGTTTGGTGGGAAGGTAACAGCATTCCATGTACCTTGGTGTATAATCATGCTGGCCGCATGAATAGTCTTTGGTCACTGCTGGCTCCCTCAGCTAAGAAACAGAGATGAACATCGCTAGACTCAGACATGACTGGATAGGGGAAACCTTGACTTTTACCTATTTTTAACTCTCAGAAACAAATAACAGTCAAGATTTGTCTCCCAGACTTCAGGAAGAATGTTTGTGAAAATTACTGATATAAAAAGGATTTTAAATTATTTTAACATTCAGTAAAATTTTATTTTTATTTATTTATATGTTTTGTAGTCTTTTATTTCACCGTCTATTCTAACCAGTGTTCAAAAATTAAAATCAAAGGTTATAAAATAATATAAGCTGTGTTATTGTCTCTTTGTCCTTTCAAATATATCCTGTGCCAAAATATGAGAACAATATTTCCAATTTATCAATAAAATAGTTCTTAAACAACCAACTTATGAAGCTTACTTAACCTCCTGGTCCAAATACTATGGAAACATTCAAGTGTGTAATGCCTTAGAAGAAGCCAACAGCACTGGAGCCATCTAGATCCTCAGAAGAATGCTGTTTCAGAATAGATATAGGGGTGATTCCTAGGCTCCCAAGATGACACTGTTTGATAGATAAGACCTGGAATATGCCAAGTTGGCCAATTTTGATTGGATGAGAAGAAATGGTTAAATATTCTACAAATAACCCAGCTCTTTGTCATGGATAACTTTATAGGTAATAAATAGCACTTTGGATTGCACCCAGAACCCACTGGATGCAAGTGCAGCTTGCAGAGCAGAGGTGTTTCATAGTCTCATAGATGCATAATGGAACATCCAAAGTTGCCCAAACCATTGCATTCTAGACCAGTTATCACTTCTGAATGCTTTTCTAGGACAGCCTCATGTAGAGCAAATTACAGTAATATAACAGGAAATTGATTAAGACAAGCATTATAGTGAGTAAAGCCTTGTAATCCAATAATGGTGCAATTGGTGTGCAAGGCGAGCCTGGGCAAAGAATCTCATAGCTCTACCTGCTCTTTTTATACCTTATTTTTTAAATGCCAATTGTTTTTCACAGACGAGCAGTAAAGTCTTAACAGTTCCCTCTGGTGGCATTAAGGCACATAGCGAAAACTATAAGTGATCTGCTACTACATGATGTTACTAGGAAAACAGTACTGTATTAGTATATCCAGAAAATGTTCCTTTGTTTCCTGCTTAATTTCTAGTGTAGCAGTTACTTTTTTCATTAATACACAATGTTATTATGTGCTGAATGATGCAGTATAACAAAGACATGAGAACTGTGTAAAACTATAGTTGTTAGAAGCTCAGTTGGTTTGTCTTTGTACACAATCAACATTTTAGGGTGCTGTGCCCATGAGGAAGAGCTGGGGTATAATAAAACTCTGAATCAGTATATGTTTGTTACGCTAACTTTTCTAATAAAATGTTTTCTACAGTGATTAAGTTTTCATTTTTGTATGGCAATCTAAACTGCATACACAAAATTTATTTGTCATAGATAGTAGAAATAGCAATATCACTTAGAATTATATACTATTCTATAGTGTTTTACAGCACTCTCTAAGGCTGTTACAATGTCAGCATATTGCCCCTAACCATCTGGGTCCTCATTTTATTGATTTTGGAAGGATGGAAGGCTGAATCAATCTCAACCTGGTCATGATTGAACTCCTAACCGTGGGCAGAGTTAACTTGCAATGTTCTATTTTAACCACTGCTCCATCACCAAATGAATAAAGGCAAAACATCACAAATGGTTTTCTTCTGAGTAATAGTTGTTCTGGGTGAGAAAAAGATGCTGATTCATGACATCGGAGCAGTCCTGAAATAAATGAGATTGGTACAAAGCTCATAATAAATTCATACAGTCTTTAAATCCTTTTCATACTTTTGGCCCCTAATGTTTTATGGACTACATGTATCTAACTTCAGACAGATACTTGAAGTTTGATTTCGGCTGCTGTACAATATAGTAAGTTAAATTGTTTCTTTGGTCTTCTCCATTGCTGAAAATAGTTCAATAAGCAATTATGTTGCCTTGGTTTATAACAGAGATGGATGACTTGTTTATGTCTCCAGAATCTTCATCTGATCACTATTGCTTTATATTGAAAGTTTTATAATAGGCTTAAGCCTAGTTTGAAACAGAGATACTTCCAAACATCCCTGGAGCAAAGAAGCAAAACCACCTGTTTTTTATAATTGCCTGCCCACAGTAAATTTCATGGATTCTCCAAATTAAGTAGAGCCACTGGGCACAAAAATGTTGCTGAACTCTGGCTTATTACAGGGATGCCTACAAAAGTTTGTATAAAATCAAACTCTCAAAAATTAATTCAGGCAACTGATTTATTTTCAAAAAACAATCTATATCAAAGAAAAGACACAAATTATTTAAAAACACAATCTAAAATATTTGAATGCTAAATCATGTAGTTATTAGCAACCTGTTTTTAAAAAAGAGAAAATGTATGGATTTCGTAAATGCTCACATAAAGGAAGCCAAATGGACAATGTGTTTCATAGCTTTTGATGGTGAATATCATAGCTTTAGAATGTCAGAGAAACAAGTTGTTTCCCATTTGCTGGATTAATCACAACAGGAGAATCTTCAGAATAGCTTCTCCTGCAGATCTTAATGACCAGACAGATTGATAATGGGAAGGATGATCTTTCAGACAGTTCTCTGGAAGCCAATGAGATCTTAAACATTACTAACAAATTCTTAAACTGTATCTAGTAAACAAATGGTGACCAGTGCAGATCTTTCAGTGCAAACCTTACAGAACCCTTTGTATCATATACTATTTAGCATTTTAGCTACTACTTTGGGGGCATTGTTGGTGGAGGATTAAGATTCCTGAATCCTTCCCTTTTACTTTGCTTCCTTCAACAAATATTTTTAAAAGTTTCCAAGAGAAATGTTAAAATTAGATAGGTCACTGGTGTGGCTTCAGGCTTCCATTATCCATAACATGATCATAGCTAATTCTATCTTATTTGTTTGGTTATTTAACAAATTTATATGGTGGCCCAACTCACACATGGTGATTCTGGTGACTTACAGCATTACAATTTTACAATGGAAGAACCCAAAATCCCCCCCACACATACACACACTGTAAGCAACTATACAATCACACCTTGATCGGCTCCATATCAACTTATGGTCCCTAAGCCTGCTGACCAAACTACATCATCAAGGTCTTCTGGAAAGATATCAAGGTAGGGGTCACTTATCTCCAGAGGAATGGTATTCCAAAAGGAGGGAACGGCCATAGACAAAGCCTTTCCCTTGGGAACTAGAGGTAATTTTCTAATAGAGGGGATCTGCAATAGACCTTGCTTTCCTGTTCTGGTGGTCCAGAAAGACATAACTGGGAATAGGTGGTCCTTTCAGAAATAGTTTCTGCTCTTCATTTCTATATATACTGGACCAGACCACATCAAGCACTTCATCTGCAGACAAGATTTATCCCTACTTCAACCTAAAAAGAATGTCGTAATTTGACGTATGATTACCTTTTTTTCAAATAAAAGAAAATGAAAAACCTCAAAATAATAGCAAGACTAGTTTGCCACTAGACGGAAAAATTAGTTATTCAAAGTTGATTTGTTACATATCAAATGTAATTAAATCTACTGAAAATTAATAGTTTGTAACCCATCTTTGAAGAAAATAGTGTCTGCAGTTGAGTTGTCAAAACAGGCAAGATGGTAGTTAGATCAGCATGACTGAAATATCGTGTGTGTGTGTGTGTGTGTGTGTGTGTGTGTGTGCGCGCGCGCGTGTGATTGACATACAACAGGGGCAGGGTTTGGAGCATGTTCCTACAAATGTTTTGATCCCCTCTGCAGGCTCTGATGCTAGAAGATGATACTTCCCTTTTTAAGTCAATGGATGGTACAGCTGTTGTCACTTAGCCACAGACCCCATGACTTGAGTCAACAGTATTCAAGAAGCAACAGATAGCTTGACCAAAATATATATCACTGGATTTATGCCTAGCAAAATCCCCATAAAACAGCCCATAACACTTATGAAATAGTTTGAATTGAGATATAGAGTGGTGACTGACCTGAAGTCACCTACAGAGTTCTGGTCATTGAATCTGGACTACTCCAACTGAATCCAAATCCTTAGCTATTATTCTACATTGGGCAGAGGAAGTATTTGCAGATGCATGCAAATACAAATGTATATATCTTTTATGTATATGTATAGATATAATTTCAGTTGACAAGAGAAATTTTGTTTGCTATTTGAGGTGATTTCTCAAGTTGTATCTATTTCTCCAAATAGTAGGTTTTTCGGAACAGATTTTTTTTCACTTTCTAGCTCTGTAACCCAATTTAAAGTACGTTCCAGCATAATCATAATCTAGAATGCACTGAATTCTCTGTTGTCTCTCACTCCCAGAGCATAGATTACAAATTAATGTTATCTGAGTCACAGGGCATTGTATCACCTTCTAAAATAATGAGACTGTGCTGTGTCACTTGTATTAATACGCTGATTATTTATAGAATATTGTCAAACAGATGTGGGGATTATAAAATGACACATCAGTTTATCATTACCTTACAGAAATGGATGAAAACTGCAGTGTTTTAAAAACATGTATATGCAGATAGAGACAATTGCTTTGCTTTAAAGATGTTCACTTTTGTGCTCTACACTACAAGGACAAGAAGTGTTCCTTTATGTAGCTATGTCAGATTCTGACATTGATTCTAAATGGATAGTGGTTAATAGTATTAATGCTCAAAATCAAAGATAATTAATCCTCCAGTGTCAAAACTGGTTAAAGTTTGGCATGACCAGTACAGGCATGACCAGTACTTAGGTGAAGCAACTGGCTTTACTGTTATTATTTTCTTTGGAAAGTACATACAGGTATTCTTCTATATCCAATGTGCATCAATTTATCACCCTATAATATTCTTCTGCTGCATTAAATTAGAGTATTATGAAATGATCTGGGTTCCCCCTTGTGATTCTTTTATGCTTTCAGCATGCACTCAGCCACTATAAGCTTGATTCATGCCCCAACTGGCAATCCACGTGACTAGAAAGCCTTTTTCTATGACTGGATTCATAGAACGTAATGTTCTATGGCAGTAGTTCTCAACCTTCCTAAAGCCACAACCCTTTAATACAGTTCCTCATGTTGTGGTGACCTCCAACCATAAAATTATTTTCACATACACCTGTAGTTGTATTGAAATATGTGTTTTCCAATGGTCTTAGGTGACCCCTTTGAAAGGGTCATTCGACCCTCAAAGGGGTCCTGACCCACAGGTTGAGAACCACTGTTCTATGGAGAGGTGTCTGTGTGGAATTAGCACATGGCCTGCAGCCTGCAACCCAGAAGGTGGCCTGCAGCCTGGAAGGCGGCTGCAGTGGATAGCACAGTGTCCCGGGGCCACCGGGGGATCGGCTGGCAGGCAGCCTGTGGCTTGTGGCCTGGATGTTAGCCGTGGCAGATGATGCGGTGCCCCGGAGCCGCTGGAAGATCAGCCGGCAGCCGGCTGGCAGCTTGCGGCCTGGGAGGTGGCTGTGGTGGATGGTGCCCTGGGTTGCTGGAGGGTCGGCCGACAATTGGCTGGCAGCCTGCGGAGCTGAGAGCAGGCCCAGCGGTAGTGGTTGGAAGATGACCATGGAGTGGCCGGAAGATCGTTCCCCCTTTTTGCCTTAATCCAGTACTCCAGGGGAGAGCCACGGTGAGAGAATGGTGGACGGTAACATCTTCCCTCACTGTAGTGAGAGGGCAGTGGGGTTCCATCTTTACGCCTGGGACTTGGACTGACCGTGGTGGGAGGATGGTTGGCCCCGTTCTC
>JANHFR010000371.1:405573-417729 GCA_032468015.1 Mimophis mahfalensis | reverse complement strand
TTTTTCTACTTGCATTCTTACATGCTTTTGAACTGCTAGGTTGGCAGAAGCTGGGACAAGTAATGGGAGCTCACTCCATTATGCAGTGCTCGGAATTCAAACCACCACACTGCTGACCTTTCTGATTGACAAGCTCAGCATCTTAGCCAGTGAGCCACTGTGTCCCTTAAGTGGGGTAGAGGCTGCTATTGCAGATTTGCTCCACCTCTATTCCTCTGCTCCATTACCACTGAACTTTGATTGTGAAGTCTCATTCACCTACAGGGGCTGCTACAAATTGAGATTGGTTGGGCTTTTGTGTATCACCACTGAGACGTGCAAAGAACCTCAGAAGAAGATTGGTTTGTTTGTTTTCTAGATTGGCTCTTTGCAGGCAGAATTGGGGTAGCTGCTCATTCAAGATATCTGGGAGGTTGGAAAAAGCCAGGAAGATTTCATCAGTTACTCTCTGTTGCCAGGATAAATGGCAAAAGAAAGTTTGCTGAACTTTGCCATCTGGTTTCACTTTATTTCCAACATCCATAGAAGAAAGCAGAAGAGATTGCAAAGAAGATCATCTAATTAAAACATGAAAAGGAAAGACCAGAGATATTTGGGGGGGATATTTGAGAGAGAATTAGTCAGAAATAGTCATTTACAGGTGATCCCTTGGAAACAATGCTTGCTGGGAGCTTTTCAGAAAGACCAAACAAGCAATTTTAGGAACAGTTTGATAGAATTCTGCTGGTTGGTCAAAATGGGAATTGTGCTGGATTTATCAGGATTCACTGAATTATGTCTCAATTACATGTGTGATTATGAACAAACATTTTAATTGGGATGTCAGTTAGCCAATGACCTTTAGCTAAACATAAGACCTGTCACTTCTAATTTTCCTCCAGCAGTTTTACAAATAACAGTTGCGTGTAAACCATCAGATATAGCAGCCTAGTGTCCTCCATCACAACAGTACACAGCACACAAATGTCATTAATTTTCATGTTGATAAAATGCAAATTGTTTTCATCATTCTCTAGTTCATTACACATTTTTATTATGGTGCTTAATGCAATATCATAATACTGAGCTAGTGTTTCAACTCTTACAATTGGCTCACAAAATATTACATTATTGTCACTCTTGCAATAACCACATAATAGTGTCATTGTGTTTGAGTCTATATATGTACTAAGGGTAAATTACTTTGTGTTCCAGCTCCATTCTGAATCTACTAAAATTCAAAATAGTGCAAAGAAATAAAAGTATAATAAGCCACAGGGCAGGAAGGCTCTAAGATTCTCTTTAATAAAAGCTCTGGCAGAGAGTACAATCAGAATGACGTTAAACCCAGAAAATGAATAATAAGAGAGGAACGTCAAAACATTTGGCCAAACTCTGATTTGTAGAAACAAACTCATCTTTTAAAAAGATTTCTGGCATCCTCACCATTAAAAAAAAAAAACCACTCTTAAGGATTCAGCCTTCTTATGACTCATGGAAAGCTGATCATGAGATACAAAACAAAAATTAAAATGTATTTTCTCGGGTAATGAGGAGGGATCTGTTGAAGGCATTGACCTTTTCTAGTTCCATGGTCTACACAATGGTGAAATGGTGAACAGAATAACCTCTGCTACAACTGAAACCCCAAATAATTTTTTTTAGCTGATAAAACAGTTGTTGTAAAGGGTGGGTGGGATGCCCAATTAAAATTCACTCACTGGATGACAAGCAAAGCAGGTATATCCAAAGGTAGAGGCATCCATGGGAGGGGCATCAGAAAATCAAGATGGTGTCTGCAACCATGTAATGGAAACTCCATGCATTTTTTTTAAAATTTGCTCAACGCATGTAAAAGTGGGTAGGGCTTTCATTCTGCTGTTGCATAATCTTGACTTGGGTTCTCTACCCTACAGACTCTGACTAAAAGACAGGTAGCTTTTCTAAGAGCCTTATACAAGCAGAGGAAACGGGTGTCACAAAAGGTGAAGTTGAAAGGCCAATTGGTGCCAAAATTGAAACACAAACAACTCTCCCCCAATAACCTACGGGTTTCTATTGCAAATCGAAAACCATAAAAACGATTCTAGTAACTCATAGTTTGTTGTTCCAATTTCACAGAAGGCTAGCCAGTTAATTTCCAATGCATTTCACAAATGTATTTAACTCAAATTAATGTAATCCTCCACATGGAAAAGAAAATCATCCTCAATTTCCCATTAATTTGTTACCCAAATGAATGTGTGTTCATTTATCTCTCAGTTAACTCCCCATTTCTACTCTACTCTGGCAATCCCCATTTCTTTCTTTCTGGCTTTGAATCCCTAACTTAGCACAAATCCTCCATGGATCTTGTCGGGAGCAAGAAACCAGGAACAAGAGTCGAGTTCAAAGCACTAAATGATGCTACCTATATGGAAGAATCTTGTCAAGTCAAATTGGTTCTACATAAGAGTCAATGGAATTCATGGGCGAGCTGGATTTGGATCTCATGGCTGGACTGCAATTCCAAACTGATGATGTATTTAATTTCACCCTGAGGTTCAGCCAGCTCATCTCCTACAGATCTTTACCATATCCATATGCATCTACTTTAGACCATTACTGGAACCAGGTGTGGATGTTAAACAGCAAAGCTCACATTCTGGACCGCTGATTTGAACAGCAAAAGAGGCAATCTATGTTAAGATTGATCAGCCCTCTTTCAACAAAAACTGAAGTAAAAATGTGTGCATGTATATGGCTGTCAAAACTCCAAAAACAGGTCAAGTAGCTCTGGGGAGGTCAGTTGTAAATTAGAACACTTGCTAAGCAACTGGCCATTAAGTGGGGACCACTTCTTTTGGTTTGCCTTAAGAGTTCATATCTGTATGGAATCTGGTTTCCTTTGACCCTTTGGGGTATCGCAAAAGGTCCAGATGGGGGAATCCTTGTAGGGGGAACTAGGGCAAAGCAATGATGTCGAATTGGCCATGCCCAACCAGTCAAATGTTCACCTAGCCACGTCCACCCAGTCACATGATCACCTGGCCACACCTACCCAGTCACATGCTTACCTAGCCACACCCACCCACTCACATGATCACCTGACCATGCCCACCTAGCCATGCCCATAGAACTGGTAGTAAAAAAATTGAATCCCACAGTTGCAGTTCACTTAGCAACTGTTTCACTTAAGGATCAAGTAATTCAGCTCCTCATAGACATGTCTTTTCCAATTTGAGTTGAAGTTGTTGACTAAAATTATGGAAATTTCATTGGCAAAAAAAGACAACTAAATTAATAGAGTTTATATATAACCAGGAACCTCTTTCCAGTAAAGTTTTAGGGTACCATGTTTGATACATAGCAAGGCAAATGGAAAATAGATTTAGATGGTACATCTTCTAAAATGGCCATTTTGCTAAATGGCCCCTTTGGGGCCTATACAATAACTGGGCACAGGTTTTAGCTGTAAATAATTTATATGATCAGTACATCTACCCAGACAATGTTGACAGACTGTGAGTCATTTTACAAAACATCCCCTAAACTCTAATTTCCTGTTCTTCATTTCCAGAGCTGGTAACAGAGCAAAGATTAATCAGCCAGAATCTCCCAGCGTACAGTTTCATGGCATTTTGTATGAAAATAGACAAGCTGGAAGTGCCATCTGGAATGCAGTTGTATTGTTGTATTGGATTCAAGCAAAATGAAAGAAGCAGAGTAAAGCATTTGGTGTCATTAACATTTAGTAGGGCAATTCCAACCCTTTCGAATATCCATCCTAGGTGAATTTTATTGGAGATTCAGGTGCCTCTAGCTGAAGATTGTTTCACTAGAATGGTGAATTTATGCAAAATGTACTATTTTTCCTAATTGTGCCAGCATTGATCAGTACATCATCCGATATTTGTGTCTCTTCCTGTATCTTTCAGAGATGCAGCTTTCTTTAGAAGCCTGAGTGATTCCTGGCATTAGCATATTTCATTCTGTCCTGTGGGTGATTTTTCTTATAATATGGAAATTCATTCTCTCCTGTTCTGATTCTTATTGAATTCTGCTTGCCTTCCTGCACAAGTTCAGAGCTTAGCTAACTTTTAAAGGGACAGCGGTATGCTAGAAATGTTTAGGAACCAGTTTTCCCAGCTCCATTGCCACAACTGCATCATGTCACTAGTTGTATAACAACTGATCAGCACACTAGATCACAGCTCAACTTTGCTCTCAATCAATTCATAAAATTCCAGAAAAATTAATAATTGGTTCTTGCAAGCCAGCTCTGAAAGGTATGGGTAGGGTGCAGTAGTGAGATTCAATTTTTTTTACTACTGGTTCTGTGGGCATGGCTTAGTGGGTGTGGCTATGCTGTCAGCCAATCAGAGGTGGTTTTTGCTGGTGTCGGCCAATCAGAGGTGGTTGGTTCTCTGAATCAGTCAAAATTATCACTCCCGGTTCTCCAGAACCTGTCAGAACTGGCTGAATACCACCACTGGAAGGGTCTCTCTCTCTCTCTCTCTCTCTGTGTGTGTGTGTGTGTACTGATTGCATTGCATTGCCCAGATATCCTACTCTCATTCATATTGACTCACAATTGTTTATATGATATAGATGAATTTAAAACTTCCACAACCCAAAGGTGCTTTTTCAAGCGGCAACTGGATTTCCTTTGTTTTTTCTTGAAGATGTTTCACTTCTTATCCAAGAAGCTTCTTCAAAGGTGCTTTTTCAAAAGGCAACTGGAATTTCTGTTTTTCCTTGAAGACGTTTCACTTCTCATCCAAGAAGCCTTTTGAAAAAGTACCGTGGGGTCAACCATCACCTGGATGACTGAGAATCTCCATAGACCTTCACAGCCCAAACTAAATAAAAAACTTAGAAACAACGACAATGAAATCAAAGTCCAAAGATGCAAGTAATTGGTAACCAATAAAATAAAAGATGGCCAAGTCTACCTAGAAGAAGGATATTGGAGTGGTTGATTAAAAGAATTACCAAAATTGTCCAAAACAACCATACCAAAAAAAAAAAAAAAGACAGGAAAAATGAAATGTCAACACTTCACTATGCACTGGAGTGCTAGGAAGGAACCTCATCAGCTTTGGTTGGTCTTCAGCAAGAGGCTTGCAATTCCCCATTAGCCCAGTGAAGTTTCATTTCAATCAATCAGAATAGAGCTGTTAGAGACCTTGGAGGTCTTCTAGTCCAACCCCCTGCTCACGCAACCCTCTACCATTTCAGACAAGTGACTCCCCACCCCCAGTTTCTTCTTAAAAGCCTTCAGTGCACCCACAATTTCTGAAGGCAAGCTGTTCCACTGTTTAGCTGCTCTCACTGTTAGGAAGCATCTCCTTAATTCCAGGTTGCTTCTCGCCTTGATTAGTTTCCATCCATTGTTTCTTGTCTTGTTTTCTGGTGCTTTGGAAATAAGTTGATCCACTCTTCTTTTTGGCAGCCTGTCAAATATTGGAACACTGCCAGAGGTGATATTCAGCCGGTTCCAACAGGTTCCAGAGAACCAGTAGCAATAATTTTGACTGATTTGGAGAACTGGCAAATACCACCTCTGATTGGCTGACAGCATAGCCACGCCCACTAAGCTACGCCCACAGAACCGGTAGTAAAAAAAATTGAATCCCACCACTGAACACTGCTATCATGTCACACACCCTCCCTGAACCCACAGTCCTTCTTAGCCATGCCCAATGCCTGTAACCCTTCTCCATATGTTTTACTCTCCAACCCCTTAATAATCTTTGTTGATCTTCTCTGCCCTTTTCCCAGTCTCAACACCTATATTTACATGCTGAGATGTTGTTTCTTTCAAGACATTTGCAAATAAGAGCATTTAAGTGGTTCTCAACCTGTGGGTCGGGACCCCTTTGGGGATCGAATGATCCATTCACAGGGGACGCCTAAGACCATCGGAAAACACATATTTCAATACAAATACAGGTATATGTGAAAATAATTTTATGGTTGGGGGTCACCACAACATGAGGAACTGTATTAAAGGGTTGCGGCATTAGGAGGGTTGAGAACCACTGATTTAATAGCTCTAACTTGCAAAAGTGGTGGCCGAGAAACAGAAACTATGCCCTGACCTCACAGTAAAAGTGAAATGTCTTCCTTTCGGTGTTTAAAGACAACTGTGATTCTCTTCGTTTCACCGAAACACGCTGTCTGGAGAGATTCTGATTGTTTTATTTTTATTTATAGCCCTCATTCCTCCCGCTTAGATTTCATAGAATATATCGAATTACAAAAGGTAAGGCTATATGGAAATAGCAAAACAATAAAAGAAACCCATGACAACCATGATCAAAAAGACACAAGACGACAAAACAGCTTTGTCCCAGTTTTCTTTCTTGTAAGGATGACGCAAACAGGCAGACAGACAGCAAGCTTCATCACAAAAGGGTTTTATTGTTCCAATACATACAAAACACCCTAGATGTTCCCCTACTGAAGGCAGTGGCTTCTCAGCTGGGCCACTTTCAAATCGTGTCCTGTTATATTTTTAAGAGGGGTTGTTTTATTTTAACTTAATTTCTTTTGCTTAGACTTCAGTGTTTGAACTTGAAACTTGCTTTGTAGTTAATAAATACCTTTCCTTGCCAGAATACGGTGTCCTTCACTTTGCCTTCCCTGCTCTTCCTCCTCCTTGATTATTCACCTCTGATTAATGCTTTCCTGACTCTCCCATCATTTTATAATTTAGATGCTTATTATTTTTAATCTTTCTCTCCTATCTGCCACCCCATCCACCAGTTTCATTTCTCACAAGTCAGTACAGGTAGTCCTCAAGTTACTAACATAATAGAGCCCCAAAATTATGGTGCTAAATGAAAGATTGTTAATGAGTTTTGCCCTGTTTTCCGACTTCCTTTGCCACAGTTGTTAAGTGAATCATTGCATTTCTTAAGTTAGTAACATGGTTGTTAAATAAATCTGGGTTCCCCATTGATTTTTTTTGTCAGAAGGTCACCAACGCTGATCACATGACCCCAGGACCCTGTGACCATCATAAATATGAACCAGTTATTTATTTATTTATTTATTTATTTATTTATTTATTTATTTAATTTATATACCACCCTTCTCCTGAAGGACTCAGGGCGATTTACAGTTCCATTATGTAATGGAACTAGAAAATATAATTAATTCAACTAACTGAACTTTGTGAGACATGATGGAATGTGATATGATAAGAATGTATATCTAGTAGAAGCAAATATAAAGCAAATGAAGAGGAATGGAATTACATTCCAACGGAATTAATCTATTGGAAATGGAATTAATTAATTTGACTTGAGAATAATGAAAGTCAGAGAGCAAGGTTTGGTTTGAGATATGTATTGCCTATACGTTGTTAGGAGAAGACACTAGAAATACTCTAATTCTGAGAATATTATAGAATAGAGTGAGATGTAAGGATAATGTTATGATTTAAATTGATATATGATATGACTGTACCCTGAAACAACTCTGTTCACATGTGAGACATGTATGTAAAGAAAAAAAATTACTTTTTAAAAAATGAACCCATTGGATCTGAATTTTGATCATGTGATCAGGGGGCTGCTACAATGGTCTTAAGCATGACCAATGGTCATAAGCAGAGGTGGTATTCAGCCAGTTATGACAGGTTCCAGAGAATTATTGCTACTGAGCGACAAGCATACATTCAAGTAAAAACTTGGACAAAAAGAGCTTTAGATAATATCAAAAGCTAACCAAACTCTATCATTTCTTTGGGACTAGAACAAAATACTGTAATTGGGTTGCCTGTACTGTTAACATGGTGGGCTCTACCTTTCAAGAGATCATCCACACTTGGAATTCTTACAAGACAGGAATGGAAGGGAAAATAGAATTCATCACATGTCCAAGTCCCAAACCAGAAAAAGTTAGCTTGATTCAATTGGAAGATGTATTGAAGCAGAAAGAAAGGTCTATAACCACAGCCTCTCTCTGTTAGGGATGTGGTGGCTCAGTGGCTAAGATGCTGAGCTTGTCGATCAGAAAGGTAGGCAGTTTGGGGGTTTGAATCCCAAGCACTGAGAAACGGAGTAAGCTCCCGTTACTTGTCTCAGCTTCTGCCAACCTAGCACTTCAAAATCATGTAAAAATGCAAGTAGAAAAATAGGGACCAACTTTGGTGGGAAGGTAGCAGCATTCCGTGTGCCTTCAGCATTTAGTCATGCTGGCCACATGACCACAGAGACGTCTTCAGACAGCACTAGCTCTTCGGCTTTGAAACAGAGATGAGCACCACCCCGTAGAGTCAGGAACGACTAGCTCATATGTGCGAAGGGAACCTTTACCTTTACCGTCTAAATGTTTATGGAGATTCTCATTCATCCTGGTCATGGTTGTCCCAAAGATCTTCTCAAAAGGCAACCGGACTTTCTTGATTTTTTTCCTTGAAAACATTTTGCTACTCAGCCAAGAAGCTGAAAACTGAACTGAAGAAGCTTCTTGGATGAGAAGTGAAATGTTTTCAAGGAAAACTAACCAAGAAATTTCAGTTGCTTTGGGGACAATGACAGTTCTACATCGCAGAACATTCATGCTCACAGTAAGGATTCCCTCTTCCAGTCCTACCTTTTAATATATAGAGGTCGGAAGGACCAGGCTGACAGCAACAGAAGACAGGGAACTGGAAATGAACAGAATTCCACTAACTTCCACCCATGATTATGGTATAATCAGACTTAGAACAGAATAAATCTTGTTGAAAGAGGGTAAAGTGTCTTTAAACCTGTCGCCTGTTTGTTAGTGTGGTGTAGGCTGGGCCTAGTCGGCCATTTTGAATGCACTAAAGACATTATTATTATTATTAAATACCAGAATGAATAAAATTAACAAAACCTCTAGAAGGTTGCTTAGGAACAATTACATTTATCTGTGGTATATCTACCATAATCTTCAGAACAAACTCCATCCTCACTCCACTTTCCTTGTTATTAGCTCTGCATATATAATACCAATTTCATGGCTCCATCTATGGGAAAACTCAGCTTTACAGAATCACAGAAAACCTACAAAAGGACCAAAGATAAAAGGAAATCAGAAAGAATGAACCTAGACTGTTAAATTCTAACCCTAACCAACACTCCCTGGTTCGTCCTTTGCCCAATGTCCTCCGTTGAACAATATTTTTACCTGCCCTGATTTTATGTGGCTGACGAACAATTCATTATTTTAAAATCTAACACTGGCAGTTTTTATTTCTTTTTTGTTCCGTGCCAGAGATCCTTGTTTCTCAGGTGGATTCAAGTGCTGTATCTCCTCCCCTCTGGAAATGCAAGCAATTCTTTTATTATATTTTACATTTTTAATTAACTAGATGCTGTCATTTTGATCTGGTGAATCCCACTAGGTGATAAAAGAGAATGTAGCTATGGAAACTAAATCTGAAAGAAAAGGCATCAGTTGCAGGGAAATAGAAAGTAGAATCTAGTTCAGGGGAGGGCATCTATGGCAACTTTATGTCCCGTCGATCTGAGCTGGCGTAGGAATTCTGGGAGTTGAAGTCCATGGGTTGCAAAGTTGCCATAGTTCAAGTTTGATCATAGACCATAATATATCATTGACATTTTCAGCCAGCTCAACTGTTCTTTCATCAGTCTGGCTTTTTGTTTCTTTCATAATATTTTTTTTTTCTTGGTTGGTTTGTTTGCATAGGAAGGCCAAATGTCTTCGTATAAAATATTTGGATCTCCTATTCAAACAAATTTGTCAACCTCATTTTCACATATAGACTTGAGTAACAAAAGCTTCATTATATGCTAGTGTTACGTAATTTAAAGCTGTGCCTAGTTGGTTTAGAGAAATGGTCACCTTGTTAAGGAAAAGGAGGAGAGGAAATGGATGAAAGTTCAATAAAAACCATGCATTTATTTCAGAATAAAAAGAAGGCATAGCACATTTTCCCTGGAAAATACATTCTACAAATTTTGCACATTTCCATCTAACCTTAAATGGATCATATCAATTGAAATATTCACATGTGAGTCAACACTGCTACAGAAGGTTTATATCAGCTGCATAAAATGCATGCATATTAAGCTGTTTTATTTATAAACCACTTCAGTTTATCTGCAAATCTTTGCAATATCTAACATAGGGAAGCCATCATGGCAGATGGCCAAATAGCAGATACCAAATTCACATCAATGTTTTATCTCTATTCGCTACAGTGTGTGTGTGTGTGTATGTTTGGGCCTGTGTGTTTATTTTGCTATTTTGCACCCTCAAGTCTGTGGTCACTTTTGGCAACTGTCTGGACTAGTCCCTACAGTTTTCTTGGCAAAAATTTTCAGGAGTAACTTGCCATTGGTTCCTTCCTTGAACTAAGAAAGAGTAACAGGCAAATGGTCTCCCAGTTTCTAGCCTGATGTTTCAAGCACCACACTATGTGTCTATATTGACATGAATATAGATAGAGAAAGGGACACAGTAGCTCAGTGGCTAAGATGCTGAGCTTGTTGATCAGAAAGGTCAGCAGTTCGGTGCTTCGAATCCCAAGCACTGTGTAATGGAGTGAGCGCCCGTTACTTGTCCCAGCTTCTGCCAACCTAGCAGTTCAAAAGCATGTAAAAATGCAAGTAGAAAAATAGGGACCACCTTTGGTGGGAAGGTAACAGCGTTCTATGTGCCTTTGGCATTTAGTCATGCCAGCCACATGACTACGGAGACGTCTTCAGACAGCGCTGGCTCTTCAGCTGTGAAACGGAGATGAGCACTGTCCCCTAGAGTTGGGAATGACTAGCACATATGTGCGAGGGGAACCTTTACCTTTACTTTTATAGAAAGTGAAGTCAACTACATGATTGCCTGATGCAGACGTTGAAAAAAATGGTATATTTTTTCCAACATTTGTATCCGACAGTCATGTAATTGACTTCACTATCTATATCCATGTCAGTAAAGACACAATATAGATACATGTGACAGCCAATAGGCTTCTTGTCAGCCTTCTCCAAGATGTTGACCAACTGACATGTTGGATTTCAGTTCTCATCATTCCTATTCAATATTGAATTATGAGAAATGTCATCTATATATTCGGAGGACCCCAACTGTGGACTGGGTAACATATTCACTTGCAATATTGACACCTTATTTATATATACAGTACATATTGGCATGTGGAGGTATAACCATGGAGAAAAGGTGCCCATGCAATGTTGTATGTCTATGACGGAACTATTTGAAGTTATTTCTAAGCAAGAGGGTTTGTGCAGATAAATTTGCAGTTTATTCCCCGTTTGTAAGCCACCGTCTGCTTCTTTTCTCCCAAAGCTCTTGTTCTATTGTGGGCAAGTCACACTTTCTGAATATTCAAGGCACAATATTTTGTCCTTTCAAACCTTCCCACAGATATGATGCTTACTTCCCACAGTGCCTGTTATCTTTTTTGTTGCTTGTTTATGATAGCTGCTCAAGTCTCTTTGTTCCTTGCTGTTTCTCCTTTCAAAAATACATATAATTAAAGTGCAGGCAATTAGACAGACGTACAAAAAGACAATTATTACAGAACAGATTGAATCAGTTGCACATGTGAGATTTCTGCCTCTTTCACTGGTGACATTCTAGCTCCAAACTGTTTCTCCTTCTTGCCACTCAGACTGATGGCAGGTGGGAGAGCTAGTAGGCACATCCATCATAACTGAGTTTCTTCTTGCTACCATTTGTCTTGCTGAGAAAAGATGTTTTGCTCTTACCAAGGCAAAAGGCTAGATGAAATAAATTCTCTTTTTATGGTAGTTTCATCTTCATGTAAAGAACATTACCCATGCTTCTTCACCCCTCCCCCTCCCCCATCCCCAAAAGCTGATTAGAAAGTTAGGGGAATCAGAATGACTTCATCTCCGGAGGCTTTTAAGAAGAGATTGGACAGCTACTTGTCTGAAATGGTATGGACCTGCTTGATCAAGGGATTGGACTAGAAGACCTCCAAAGTCCCTTCCACCTCTGTTATTCTGTATTCTGTAGAGGAGATGAGATGTTCCATGTATGAGGGGGTGCTGAGAAGTTCCTGGCTTTGCAAAGAAAGAAGAGAGCCAGAGTTATGAAATAACACATTTATTCAACATATTCCCCCCCCTGAGATTGATGCACTTGGTACAGCATAGTTGCAGCTTTTCTAGACCATTCACATAAAAGTCCTTTGGTTGGGCTGCAAACCAG
>JANHFR010000371.1:350893-361551 GCA_032468015.1 Mimophis mahfalensis | reverse complement strand
AGTCAACCTTGAGCCTGGTGGGAGTCGAACCTGCACTAATTGCAGGCAGCTGGTACTACTTAAGGAGGCATTACCCCTCTACACCACCATGGCTAATATTCCGCATCATAATTTCATTCATGGTTCATAAGGGCTCCACAAATTTCCCCATTATTTTAGTAAACCCTGGCTTATTCTTTATTTGAATAACCCTGTCTTCGCGCTCTCCATCCAGGGCCCTGAGAAATTGTAACAGCGCACCCCACAAATGAAATAATAACTCACAGTTATTAAAAGGGCCGTAAGCCCCTCAGGTCTTCTTGGCACAACATTCCCTGAGTTGCATCATTGCTACAAATAAGCTGTTCTGCGCTCATTGTGCAAAGTGGCAGCTGATCCAGACATATGCCGCCGTGCCAGCTGCCAAGATTGCCTACCCTTTAATGAAAGTAAATTAACATCTGATCGCCAGTCCACCAATCTAATAAATTAACTGTTTGGTTAAGTTATTATAGACATTTAGCTTCTGACTTTTCTAATGTTTTGTATTTGGAGTGCCCATAATAACCAGAAAATTGGTTTTAACTCTATAATTGCTACGACAATGGCAGACAATAGCAAATGTGATCCCAGCAATGACTTATTTTAAATCATTTCATTCAAATTCACACTAGTTACTATATTACTGCTAGACAGGGAAACCAAATTAGACCATTCTTCCATGCCAAAGAATATGATCCATCTGCAATAGTCTTCCTTTTTCTGTATTTATTTTTCTAAGAATGCTTAAATACAAAAACGTATGAAGAATCAAAGGAAGATAAGAAAAAATAATAGAATTGTGATTTCCACCTTTTTTTCTGTGAAGTAGTTACTGTCTTACTCTTCCTTCTTTTTTACTTTGTAATTACCTTACTGAATGACGTAAACCATCAATTCAATCTTTTCTTCTTTTAACAAAAACTCCATATAAAAGGTCCAGTCTTTCAAAAAAGGTGGCATTATTGTCCTGATAATGCCATGTGCCAGATGTCACTGCTTCTGGGGTTATGTAGTCACTGTTTCCTATAGTTTTCATTTATTTATGAATCTATTATTTATGCTTTTATTAACAGTAGGTTGGCACCACCATCTCATTAAAGAGCTCTAGTGCTGAACAAAATATCTCAAACAATTTCTTCAAGAAAAGTCAACATGTAACTAATAACAATAGCAACAACAATAGCACTTAGACTTACATACCGCATTACAACTCTTTCTAAGCAGTTTACAGAGTCAGCATACTGCCCCTAATAATTGGGCCCCTCATTTTACTGATCTTGGAAGGATGGAAATCTGAGTCAACCTTGAGCTGGTGAGAATCGAACTCCTGGAAGTGGGCAGAGTTATCCTGCAATACTGCATTCTAACCAACGCACCACTACGGCTCTAATAAAAACCCCCCAGATGGCTTCCATTACCTTCACTAGCCACGAGAAAGCCCACCTAAACAGAAAGGATTTCAGAAGCCATTTGAAGGTCAGAGTGTACCTTGGGGTCAGTGTATTCCACATAGAGAATCATTAACCTCCAACCTATTCAGCTCACATGGGTTGGGACCAGTGGCAGGATTCAGATGTTTTTTACTACAGGTTCTGTGGGCATGGCTTAGTGGGTGTGGCTAAGCTGTCAGCCAGTCAGAGGTGGTATTTGCCAGTTCTCAAAATTATCTCTACCGGTTCTCCGGAACCTGTTGGAACTGGCTGAATACCACCTCTGGTTGGGACCTTAAGCAAGCCCACTCTCTTCTAGCAGGACAATCAAAATCATTATAGACAAAAGACTTTTTGTGATCCCTCAAGAGCTAACAGGTCAGCTTTAACATAAGCTTTTGTGGATGAGAGTCCTCTTTCTCAGAAATAGCACTGATTAGTTAGCTGAGAATGGACTGGAAGACACTTCCATTGTTAGCTACTTTGCAGAATAAATGATACTGTGGTAACAAAATGTGTGATCCTATGCTATCTAGAATAATCGCTCAGTGTTGCCTTGATCTGCAAGATGGGCAGCAAATAAATTTAATAACAACTAAGTAAAATTTTTTAAAAAATATTTTAAAGGGGGTTGGAAACAGAGAATAGGATGTCTCAACTGCTAAAGAAGAAAGTCTCCGATGAGAATTGCATATGGTGTTGGAAGTCCTTGGAAGAGCTGAAAACTTGGTCATCAGTGTTCCATCCTTCCAAGGTCAGTAAAATGAGGACCCAGATTATTGGGGGCAGTTGGCTGATTCTGTAAACCACTCAGAGAAGGCTGTAAAGCACTATGACGAGGTATATACATCTAAGTGCTATTGCTATTGGGTCTCTTCTACAATCAATGAATAGATATGAGTGACTAGAACAGGGGTGTCAAACTCGGTTTCATTGAGGGCCGCAACAGGGTTGTGTTTGACCTCAAGGGGCTGGGGAAGGCGTGGCCAGGGTGTGCATGGCCAGCTTGACATCACTCGTGTCGGGGCAGCCTCTGGTGGCCCCCAAGTGCTCTGCCAGCGAAAATGGGCTCCCAAGCTTTGTTTCCAGCTGCAACAGCTTCATGCAACCCTCTGCCAGGGAAAATGGAGCCTGGGAGGTCTGCATGTGCCCGTTCCAAGCTCCATTTTTTTCTGGCAGAGGCACCATGGGCCAGTCCTTTGCTGTTTCCAGGGTGGCCCCCACGAGCCAGATATAAGCACCCCATGGGCCACATCTGGTCCCTGAGCCTTGAGTTTGACACCTTTGCACTAGATGCAAAGTTTCTTTCAGTCTTCTGATCCATCCTGAAAATGTGACTGCTACCAGCCCTCTGATTATGGAAGGGAAAACACCATCTCCTTATTAGAAACATCATCTCCATTTGTCAAATTGCTTCTTGTACAGAGTAGAGAGCGCTTTCTGTCTCTTTTCTGCCACTGCTATGTACATAAAAGGATTAAAGCTAGAATAAACAAAAGCCACCAACAGTATTGTTTTCAGCAGCTTTAAAAAGTTCTCTTCTTTTGATCCATGCATATAGAAAATGGAGATTGTTATTTCAAATCCTTTGCCCTTTTATCTTTTGCCTGTTTTTCCATGTCTCTCTTCCTTCCTTCCTTCCTGTGTTTACCTGCCTCCAGTCCCATTTTGCCAGCTAGCTGTTTCTGATGTTTGTTGAGCTTTAATAAATAATTTTTTGTTGGCTGAACTGAGTGACCGGTGTGCTTGCTCCAATCTGGAAATAAGGATTGAATTGACTGCGAACGTGCTGTGGGCAAATTGAACTGGAAGTTACCCCTAATAATTTTTCCTTCCCTCTCCCTCCTTTGTCAGAGGTGGTGGCTCAGGTTTAAAAGGCACCAGAGAAGGTCTATGCTCCAGCGGTTTGAATCCTAGCACTGTGTGATGGTGTGAGCTCCTGTCACTTGCCTCAGCTCCTGCCAACCTAGCGGTTCAAAAGCAAGCTAATGCAAGTAGATAACGAGATACCAGTTTGGCAGGAAGATAACAGTGTTCAGTGTTTTGCCCTGCTATGCGGTGTCATGGTGGCCACTTGACTGCGGAAATGTCTTTGAAAAATCCTGGTTCAATGGCTTAAAGAAATGGGGATGAGCACCATGGCCTAAAATCCGCTGTGACCAGCAGAGTGAAACCCATAGGGATTCCTTTAGCTTTAATTCCCTCCTTACTGAGAAGGTGGGCCTGGCCAGTTTTCTGAGACAGATGTAGCATGTACATTTTAACACAGCTGAGTTTCTCATGTACATATAGGCTTTAAAGGGAGTATTGGTATTGTACCTCTGTAACTGCCATTTTCTGCCGTTGGGATCTCTCTGGCAGAATTCTAGGTCCTTCTGCTTGTCCGGTGCTAAAAGTTCTCTTAACCCAACCCATCATAGAACACCCATTGTGAGGAAGAACGAAAATTCTAAATGACAGTCAGTTGTCAAGCATCCAAATGTAAATCATATGGGGATGGTGCAACAGTGTGGAAAATGGTCACAAGTCACTTTTTTCAATGCTGTTGTAACTTCAAGTGGTCACTAAGTGAACTGTTGTAAGTTGAGGACCACCTGTATTCTTCAAAAACCAATAGGAGCAAGGTATTACACTTATAATTTATACAATTTTTAAAAAATTAAAAAGGAGACCTTTTAAAATAACTTGCCACACGCTCTCCAAATTCCAACTCCCTTTTGAGTCTCTTCAAGCCAGAAATGCAGAAAATTATTTATTGTCTGATCCAACTTTGAGATGGGAAACCCACTCCAGAAGGAAGCCTAACCGAAGAAGCATGTGTAACTACAACAAAGCTTACTTGGATTTAATTCAAATGTTGTTGTTGTTAGTTGTGAAGTTGTGTCCGACCCGCTGCAACCCGATGTACAATGCTCCTCCAGGCCTTCTTGTGCTCTATCAACCCCCGGAGTCCATTTTTTTTCGCACCGACTGCTTCAGTAACTCCATCCAATCACCTCATTCTCTGTCATCCCTTTCCTCTTTTAATTCAAATGTAAATCCCCTCAAAAGATAAATAAGTGTCATAAAGACTGGCCATGGGTTTAATTATTTTCTGCTTTTATTATATTAAAACATTCAGTTTGATGTTGACATTTGAAGGGGGTCTGAAGGCTGTGCCCCAGATTACCAGGTAGGCTCTGTTATAAAATAAAGTTCATGCTTCATTTATTTATTAATATTTATTGTGCAACATGGTTATATCATTACTCTGTGACACTTTGTATCCTATATATATTTATTCCAAATTTAGTCCCCCTGTATTGAGTGTGATTTACAGCCTAAGAAGTCTGCATAGGGTTGCATTCTTAGAATGTGAGCATTGTAATTAGTCTCGTGTCAAAGATACATCTTTTGATAGAGTTGAAAGTAAACACACAGGCAAATCTAGAGACTTAGCATATGCAGTACAGTTCATATTGTCAAGCAACCTCTGCAAATAAATAGTCTTAGAAACTCTGGAAATAAAGTCCAAAATGAGCCAACTTGTTCAACTGGATAGGTACCATGTTTTGAAGTCAGTTTTATAAGAGAAAATCAACAACCACTGGAAATGGCTGTTTTACACCTTTATTTAAATGTATTTGTCCCAGACCAAACCACACCAAAAACTGCTGATAAAATGTAAATTGCTATGGCATTTAGAGGGCTCATGCAAGAAAGGAGAACAATGTTGCAAAATGAAGAGTAAGAAGGATAGATCACCACCAAATCACAAATATTTGAGATGTAGAAGTCATAGTGTGTAGTGTCTTATGTGTGTCTAACCTGGAGAGAAATTGCAAGATGTACAGTATTTCATGCATAATAATCAGTATGGGCTTGAAACTGAAAATTTAGATTTGACTCTCAGTTAAATCTAACTATATTCAATAGCATAGATTTCTGAGTAAGTAAACTTACAACGTTAGTGCAACCCTACAAAGTTATACAACTGGCATTCCCAGCTTACTAATACCCAGTTATGTTGGAACTGAATTCTTGCAGTTCACAGTCAACATGATCTAACTCACATCATAATCTCCAGACCACAATGGTAGAAAAAAATTAGTAAAACTTGTTCCACTGATTGATATTATATTTCTATATCAATAATTTTCTTTTCCTTTTTTGCTTGCTCATTTGATTTTCTTTCTTCTCTTAAAAATAAAAACTCATTGCTTTTAGGGCCCCTCTTGTTTCAATAAAAAAAGAAGTTTTAGCCCCAAAACCTGTTTAGACACCCATGTTTTCCCCTCAAGTTACATATGCATGGGATTGCACTGTTAGCAAATTTGAATAAATCCTTTAATTCTTTTTAAAGCAAAGGATAATTGTCTCCAAAGATGCAGAAGACTTTTACTGATCTCACATTTCAGTTTTATTAAATCAAGAAAGTAAACAGAGTGTGCCAGATCAGGCTGCATGAAAATGTTCACAAGAATATTCACCAGAGTGAAAATTGTTGTGAAAAGAGTATGTTTGATAATGACATTCATACATTCTCTAGAGGCAACATTCTCAGTGTGAAAGCTATTGACAACATGTTTTATTCAAAACATATTTGAAAGAAGACAATGTCTTCTATCGATGCAAGAAAAGAGCTGATTTTTCCAATTCGGTAGCTTCTAGATTGTAATTATGAATCTGTTCTTTCCTTTTCTTTTTTCATCCCCCCCCCACCTCAGTTATAATGGCTTATCTCAGTAATGAATGAGACTGCAACTTTGCCTCTTTTTACTCTGAAGTAAGCCTTAATAGATACATCGGCCTTTCTTTCCAAATACCGATGGATAAACTAAACCATGTTTAGTGCAGGGATGCACTGCAGGATTCTGCACCAAATTAAGATGCTGGGTATAAATCTTGATTTGGAAGCCATAAGATATCTTGTGATAAGTATTACCTTTGTTAATCGCTCTTTAGGTTTCCCTGTCATCAACGTGTTGCTTGATAGTGGATCCATAATTGCTGGTAGTCACTTGCTCAAAAGAATTGTGCAAATGATGAGTTTCCAACCTTTATTAGATTTGTTGCTTAAAGCGCTTGAGAGGCATAGTTGATCGTATGAGATTCCCAAGGGGAGGAGGAGAAGGGAAGAGAGTTGGTGGCAGACAACATGAGAGAATTAGAGGAAGCTTATTTGTAGCCTCTGGTAAGGATATAATTAATCAACTCAAATGTTAATGAAAAACCAAGCATTTTTGCAGCGTGTACGTTCTCTCTTCACAAATTGTTTAAATAGCGAAAGTGCAAAGGCCAAAGGAGTTTGCACAAGGATAAACCCACCAAAATGAGCTGAAATGTTCACTAGGAGCTTATTGCATTCTAGAGGAAGTCTTCCCCTAACTTCTTGTCCCAATATGTTGGACTCCAACTCCAAAATATTCAGATAATTTTATAAGAGTTGTCCTTTTCCAAAACTGGTACCTAGAAAAATGCAGTGTTTGCAGTTCTCAGATTCCCATCCTAACTGGCTATCATTTTCAGGGCTGCAATTCCAGCTTGATATGCCAGATTGTTGGAAGTTTCTCTAGGACAGTACTTGGGAATTTTTTTTGCTCCTCTAATAGAAAATTGCAAGGTGATTGGAGACATGAGGGTCCCCCAACTTGGCAACTTTAAGGCTCATGAACTTAAGCTCCCAGAATTCTTAGGCAACCATGCTGAGTTGAAGTCTACAAATCTTAAAGATGCTGAGTTTGAGAACCCTGTTCTACATCTATTCTATTCATAACTGTTATAGGTAGTCCTCGATTTATTTATTTATTTATTTATTTATTTATTTATTTATTTATTTATTTATTTATTTAATCGAATTTATGACTACATTTGGGACCAGAACTCCATTACTAAGGTCTGGTTAAGACCATGTACTGATTTATGGTTAAATTGAGATTAGATATTCCCCCCTCCCCCCCAAAAATCCATGGAGCCTCCAGGATTTTGATTCAAATCACAATTGCAGAAATATGAAATAACGAATCTCAATGGAATGAAGTTCCTATCATCTTTCACATTTGGCTATGCTGGATATAATTGTGTATCTAACAACGAGTGGATGGCCAATCCAGCCTTTTCCTATGCTAATTATTAAGGGACTATTTAAATTCCATTAAAATAATTTATCCTAAATTCCTGGAGAATAGTGAACCCAGTTGAAGTTAGTGTATCCTGGTAGTATAAGTAGATACAAGATGGAAGAGTTCGTCCCCAGCCTTCCTAAACTAGAAATACTGGTGACGTTATGTAGTTTGAGTAATGAAACAACCAAGCTTAAGAGCACTAAGATCCCCTCATTTCAACCCTGAGCTACAAATATTCTCTTTTATGGAAGTTGGTTCCTCCAAAGAAATATTAGATATTTCCATCTAATACTCATTTGGTGGTAAACTCCACTGAATTCCGTGGAGCTTAATTCTAAACAGAGGTGCCTAGAACATTACATTTTAAAATGCCTTCAGGGTCCTGAATTAATAGTTCTAACAATTACATTGCCAAAGGGCAAAAAGAGACAGAAAGTGCTGTATATTTCGTTTTCAAAGATGTGTACTTTTTTACTGAACTAGAGCCATTTGAACCCCAGTTAATAAGTTAAGAACAAGTGTTTTAATACATTCACTTGTAACTTTGTGAACAAAGTTCACAACGTTATTCCCACATTTCTAAAGAACTATTGGGGGACAGTAGCTCCACTAGTAGCTCAATTCTGGTTCTTCTTTGAGGATACTTTTAATCTACTACATGCTATGGGTTTCAGGGGTGCTCCCTGGAATGGAGGAAAATATCCTGGTTCTTGGAATGCCTGTTTATCAAGATCAAAGCACCACAAATAATACAGCTCCACTTGGATCTTGGATGTTGAATTTGTGCACTTTCCCTTTGAGGAAGTCCATGATCAGTCAAGAGTGATGGCAGAGAGTCTGCACTATAAGCTGTTTCATTTTTTAAATTGACATAGGTCAACTGTGCACTCTTTTAAATGCTTTCCACAAACAAAACTTGATTTGCTCTGATTGCAAATAAAACTCTAACTTAAGGAGAAAAAAATAGGTCAGTTGGTTTCTCAACTGACAGAAAAAAGTAAAATGTGGCTATTATTTATTGATTCAAGAAACTTTAGATAAAGGTATGAAGAAGTTGTTTTGTGGTATGTCATATTTCTGCCTTCATAACATCAAGGATGTTCTCTGGATTATGATGGGGTAATATTGACAAAGTCCAAAAGGTAAGGTACCTAATTTTGATTGAAACAAGGGGGGCCTTAAAAGCAGGGACTGTAATGGTTTACTATTGTGCTGTTTTTTAAAGAAAAGTAATACATATCTTGAGTACAGTAAAACCTTGGTTGTGACTGCAATCCATTCCCGGACTGCGGTTGCAAATCAATTTGGTCGTATTCTGAAGCAACACTCACTGCGCATGCACAGACAATTCTGTGCACATGTAGAAGGGAAAATGGTGCAGGGAGGAATCTTTCCATACTGTTTTTGTTTGCCCCCCAAGTTTTGAGTCGTAAACCAATTCAAAACTCGAGTGGAATTTTTGTTCAGGAACCAAATTGGTTGCAAACAGAAGCGTTCGTGAACCGAGGTTCCACTGTATTTTCTACATCAGATTCTCAACAACATTTAGTTGTTGTTTTTCCCCAGTTCTGTCTCAAAATGCACAGGGCTGAACTGGTTTGGTTCTTCTGGGATGAAAAACATCTGTTTTCCTACTGATCACCTTTCTTCCAGCTTTTTGTTTTGTTGTAACCAGCTCTACTGTCTTCACTTTCTTTCTTAAATGTCAGTAAAGATTCCTACTTTAATAGTGAGACAACCTGTGCCCTGCCCTTTATACACAAACATGTTGATTTGAGTATATTGTCTTATCTTAGTAGTTGTTGTATGAGAATATTACTGTATTTGGATTTAGGGTTTATTGAACAAAATCAATTGTTTGACTGGCCTTGAGGTAGATTTGGTAATATTTGCCCAAATACTAACTTGGCATAAAAAATCCGATCCGTGGTTTCAGTTGGAATTTGGTCACCTTAAATGAGTTCATTCAGATAGTGAGCTAGAAACTCTCTCTAAAAACAACGTGCTACAAATTCTGTTCACTCTACTTCACAGGTGTCAAACTCGCCATGTCATGTTGCTGTCATGTGACATTTTGTGATGTTTTCCTCTTTGCGGAGCTGGGGTGGGTGTGGCCTGCATGTGACGTATCTGGCCCACAGGCCTCCAGTTTGCCCACTCCCCCAGCTGCCTTGGTCAGACAGACAGTACAGTTCTTTTAAAGCTGAAGAACTAAGTGAAATCTTAGGAAAGTGTGGTATTTTGTTTCACAGCTCTTTATAAAATGGGCTGCAGAAAACCTACATATACTAAAAATGAAATAAATTTTACTTGGTTTGCATTATCTGAAACTCTTGGCATTGAGGAGACAGGAATATTTGCTTTCAGAATGGGCAATCGGTCCTCTTTACATTATTAGCCTTATTATATACCCAAACAGAATAGAAATGTTTGAATGCATGTGGTTTTGATCCATATCAATTTCTCAATGCTAACGGCTCATCTGTATATGAATGGAGTTTGATCCTGATGGGGCTCAAGTTTGACTCAGCCTTCCATCTTTCTGAGGTTGATAAAATGAGGTTGCAGATTGTTGGGGGCAATATGCCAATAATGCTTCTATGTTGTAAACTGCCCAAAGAGTGCTGTAAATTGCTGTTGGGTGGTATAGAAGCCTAAATGCTATTTCTGTTTTGGAACAAAATTTTCTCATGGCACAATAATACATTTAATCATGAGTCCAAAACCTTGCATAATCCAGTTGCACAATCCATAAACCAAGTGAAGACAAGTTAGTAGAATTTAGTTGTGGGTTTAGCAAATAATAAAAATAAGAGGTCTAAAGACCATTTGAGGGCCAGTACAAAACTGCCTAAAATATGAAACTAATTTCATAAAATTCCAAAAATATGAGGTCATAAATAATGGTAGCATAATTGTGTTTCTAATATGTGTCTGTTTGAATGGCTGATCTTCAAACTGAGTCCCTGAACTTTTGACCACAGATTCATTTGGATGGTACAGCCCGTCTTTCAAATACACCCAAAATGTTTATTGGACCCGTGTCCCTCCTGGCTGGTGTATGCCTCCCGGGAGGTCACGCGTAGCTGGCTCCAGGCAGTGG
>JANHFR010000371.1:334812-350879 GCA_032468015.1 Mimophis mahfalensis | reverse complement strand
ATGTAAGCCGCCCCGAGTCCTTCGGGAGAGAGGCGGCATATAAATTTGATTAAATAAATAAATAAATAAATAAATAATAAAATATTTCATGTTTTAAAGGTCACATCTAGTACTGTATTTCAAAATAATTCTGTATAAGTGCCCTCAGACAGTTCAATCCAACACTGAAGGAATCTCTTGCAGGATTCCTATCTTTGGGATTAACTGAATTCCTGGATTTAATTCATGGAGTTCTAGCTAGCTTTCAAGTTTTCACTATTAAAGATGTTTTGCTGATATTTAATCTGATCTTGTGTCTTTCTGAGAATTGTCACATTCTCATTTTACATCTTTTCTTCTTCAATGAAGTCATTAGAGGTTTTCCATTAAAAACAAATACAGATTTCTACTTGTTTGCATGTGGGCATGTTATAAATTCCAAACTTCCCTCATGGTCTCTCTTGCATTTCCACAAGAGGTCTCTATGCCCACTCAAAAGCAGGACTTCTGTTTTCCCATGATATTGGCTAGGTTTGAAAGTTCAGGTGGTTTATTTTTGGCTCATATGCAGAGCCTTTGAAACCACATTAAAACTTGTTAAATATTTGCAGAGCAGTCTTTGCTGTAGGAAAACCTTGCAACTAGGTGTAGAAATCGATGGACCATAACGGAGACGAAATCAGGAGGCCAAAGCATTCGAGGGTTCAGGCGAAGACAGTTTTATTTACAAGCTATATACATTGAGGTAATCAGGCACTGGAGAGCGAAACAGAAAGTAAAGGCTGGGACTGGAAGCACTATCACCATCACTCTAGCATATTAGTGCGCCACCACGAGGCTTGGAGTAGAGCCTCTGGTATTTATACCTTTTCATACTAATGATGATTGACACATCACATGAGCTTCCAGAACAGTTGATATCTGCCTGGTAGCAGACAGGCTGTCTCCAGTTTGTGTGTGTGTGGTGTGACCAAGCCCTAGTCAGCCATTTTAAATGCACACAATAATAGACATTTTTATTACCTAAGTAGAGAGTGAATAAATTCAACAAAACTAATATTCTTCAAAATGTTGTGGCTGTGTGGAATGTAAGGGGAGACAATTCTCCATTTGCAAGTGTCCCTGGATGTCAGCCATCTTTGCAAGTCTCTCAAGGGGAAAGGTGGATTGATGGATTTTCAGCTTCTCTGCATAAGAACTGTTTCTTCAATTTGCTTGCATAAAGTCAGACAACGTATACAACATGCTGTAAGTGGATTGTTGGGGAAAGGCACGACATACAGACTAGGAATAAGGAGAATTTTTGTCCTAGGATCACATCAACTCCTGATAGGGCAATGATTAAATGTCATTCCTTGTGACAAAATTCTCAGAATTTTGAAGAATACTCTTAATGGAGTATAGGTAGTTCTCAACCTACAGCAGTTCATTTAGTGACTGTTCAAAATTACAAAATCACTGGAAAAAGGCGACAAGACTGTTTTTCACACTTATGACCATTGCAGGGTCTCTGTGGTCACATAATCAAATTCAGAGGCTTGGTCACTGACTCATATTTATGATGACTGCAGTGTGCCAGGGCCATGTGATCCCCTTTTGGAAGCTTCTGACAAGCAAAGTCAATGAGGAAGCCAGTCATTGCTTCCTTCATCATAGCTGCTGTAGCCGCCATCTTGCCTGGTGAGTCTTTCCTAAATATACTATATACACTACATTTGCACCAGGGGTGTCAAACTCATGGCCTGTGGGCCGGATGCAGCATGTGCTGGCTACGCCCATCCCCATATTTACACTTATGACTGTTGCAGTATCCCCATGGTCATGTGATCAAAATTCAGATACTTGGCAACTGCTGGGATGTCATCTAATATCATATGACAAGACATCCACTGTGTCGGAGTTCAACTCCCAAATAGTGTGACCACTGGATTATGGAAGTTAATGCAACATATCTTCAGGACATCAAGTAGAGATTGGTTGATGTAAGGCAATAGAAAAGTAACCTGCCTTTAGAACAGCTTCAAGCTTGTTCACAACACTGAGAAGCCAGTATCAACACCATGAAGATTCTTCAAGTACTGTACATCCAGGCTACACCTATTCAAAAAGTATTGTCTCTTATCTTGATTCGCGTATCCATACAGTACACCAAGGCAAGTTAGGAAGTTGGGTCAGGTATTGCAGAAGATATGGGGAAAGATAGAAGGACTCAGAAGAGAATGGCCAGCGGCAAGGTAAATAGTTACAATGGCAATCAGTGTACCTTTGGAAGACTTGAAAGAACATGTTAGGGACAGATCATTTTGGAGAGAAAAAAGAATATTATATGGTTGCTAGGATTAAAAAAAAATCATGGTATATCAGTTCCAAGAAATATATGTATAAGTTATTTCAAATGTCATTGAAAATACTAGGTAGGGCATAGTTCTTGATTGATTTGCATGCATCATAGCAGACATGTTTGTCTGATTTTAAATCCACATTGCTTGGTCAGTTTGTATTACTAATTCCTACCCTTCCAAAATGAGACCCAGTTCCAAAGTGGAGTGGTGCATCCTTAAAAAAGGGATTGGGCATCGACATGCGGTTTCTTTCCTCTCTTGCCTTAATCAATCAGTTTCCATTAGATTGTTTCCACTCCATGCACAAGTTTATTTATTCCTTCCCTCACCCTTTTTCCTTGAGGAATTGATGTGTCAATGCAAGAAGATGGTTTTGCTGGAAGATTTTGAACTCTGGATCCTTTTAAATGACACCAAAGAATCCTAGGACATACATCCAGATAAGGCTTTAGAAATATTATCTGCTTTGGGCAAGACATTACTGGAAAGGTTTTTAGCCCAATGTCCCCTCCTGTGATTTGAATACAGCTGACCTGTTACCATTGTGAAATGGATATGGATCAAAACCACACGTAACCAGCTATTTCTACACTGGGGATATTTGGGGCTATTAATGGAATTTAAAAAGAGCACTGGTTGACCAATCTGAAAGCAGGTATTCCTATTTCCCTAACTCCAAGCTTGTTTCCAAAGCTTGGGTGAAAAACTAGGTTTTCATTTGGCAGACCTTCAGAGAGGTAGCAATTCTAAATTTCAAGGGTCCCAACTGAGAAGGTGATATTTCCCAATGGGGAGAAATGCAGAAAATCACAAAACCTGGGTAGATGTTCATAGGAGATCATGTTCCTTCAAACTGGGACATGCCAAACCAATCGGGACTTGAAAAGGGATCACAAATACAGGTAGTCCCTGACTTACAACAGTTTGCTTAGTGACACTTTGAAGTTAGGACAGCCCTAAAAAAAAGGGAGTTGTGACCATTTTTCACACTTATGACCGTTGCCGCATCCCCATGGTCATGTGATTTACATCTGGATGCTTGACTGACTCACACTGATGACTGTTTTTTGTCTGTTTTTTATTGTTGTGAGCCGCCCTGAGTCCTGAGGGAGAAGGGCAGCATACAAGTCCAATAAAACCTCAAACCTCAAACTTCATTCTATTAGTGACTTTAGTCAACCCGTTTATAAGATTAGCAGAATGTGCCTCCCATTAGTCCTTGGCTTTTATTCATTTCAGCAGGGTTTTTTTTTTCCAAAGGAAAGTTCCTGGATATTTGTTACATCCCTGCCCCAAGATATTTACAGAAAGTGACATCAGCTTCAGAAAGTACAAGACGATGATCTTTCCTTCCCAAAACTAAGATTTTCCAAACAAAGTACTTATGCAAATCATATAAAACTGATGTCCAAAGTCTCATTTGCTCCAGGGAAGTTTGTTTTTGCAAGGTCTATATTGTTGCTTATCTGTTCTTTATTTACAATTGCTCTTGGTGTTTTTTGAAAGGAACCTTAGGAACAGACAATACTCAGTCAAAAGTCACTTGGTTTATTGTCAGCTCGAAAAACAGAGCAAATAATCAAATTTATAAATCACAAGGACTTGCAAAGTAATGTTGCAGAGCATTTAAATTACTGCTGTTCCACATGCCAACCAACCACGCTCTCCATCAAGCTACTCCACTTCCCAAAGTTTCTGCTTTTCTTTTCCAACCAACACTCAATATACTATGGCAGGGGTGTCAAAGTCAAGGCCTGAAGGGTGGATCTGGTCCACGGGGTGCTTAGATCTGGCCCATGGTGCTGCCCTGGAAACAGCTAAGGAGTGGTGCTTCTTCCAGTAAAAATGGAGCTTGCAAGGGCCACATGCAGCTCTCTTGAGCTCCATTTTCATTGGCAGATGGTTGCAAGCGGCCACTCCAGCAGAAAACATAGCTTGGGAGCAGGCTATGGGTCTAACAACTAGTTTGCTTTGCACATACATTTTGCAAGTATCTCTGGAGAAGCACCCAGCTGTTCCCTGCTCTCTTTTGGGGTGAGGAGGAGAAGCTTCCATGTGGCTGCGCGCACATTCTGTTTGGGCTAGAAAACAGCTGAGAGGCGCCAGAGCCAAGAAATAGCTCAGGTGCATGAATAAGCTGTTGTTTGGATCTGGCGCCTCTCAGCTGATTTCTATCACAAACAGAACATGCGCGCAGTCCCCTCTCTTTCAGCGTGAGAAGCTTCTCCTCATGCCAAAACAGCAGGGAACAGCCACACTGCTTTTTGCCAGCCAGTGGCACGGTTTACCTCTGAACTGTGCAAAATTGTGGCGGGGAGGGTGGAGAGGGATGTGATTTGCCGGTTCTTTGAAACATGCAAAATCGTAACAACCGATTTGCCCAAACCAGTCCAAATCAGCTGAAACCCACCCTTGCTTGGGAGCCTGTTTTCGCTGGCAGAGTACTTAGGCTACCACAGGCGGCTGACACCAGTAATGTCATGCTGGCCATGCCCACCCTGGCCACACCCATGCCTGCCACCCCAAGGTCAAACACAACATGGATGCAGCCCTCAATGAAATCAAATTTGTACTGTACTGTGGTTACTAAACATGATTTCATTAGAGGATGTCTTTTTGTGTTCCCTCATTCTATGTATGCTTGTAATTTGCTTCAGGGTCCTGATACATTCTTTTCTTTCACTCCCATTTCTTTTGCAATTTCCTTCTGAATTCACTGGTAGAAGTGCAATTCAGGTATAATGGCAAGTAATCCATGGATAAAGGTACAATACTTCAATACAGATAGTCCTTGACTTATGACCACAAGGGAGTCTGAATTTTCCATTGCTAAGCAAGACATTTGAGTGAGTTTTGCCCCATTTTACAATCTTTCTAGCCATAGTTGTTAAGTGAATCACTGCAGTTGTTAGTAGCATGGTTGTTGAGTGAATCTGGCTTCCCCAGTGACTGCTTGTCAGGTTGCAAAAGGTGATCACATGACCCTGGGAGACTGTGACCCTGGGAGACTGCAATTTTCATAAATACATGCCAGTGGCCAAGTGACCAAATTCTGATCATGTGACCGTGGAGATGCTGCAATGATTATATGAAAAACCGTCATAAGCCACTTTTTTTCAGTGCCATTGTAACTTCAGTCATTAAACAAATGGTTGCCAATTCCTGGTCTACCTATACACCAAAAATGTGTTCTCTTTAGTACTAAAATTGCTAGGAGTACTATTAATTTCATAGGGAAAAATGTTTTCTAACTTTTGATATTCAGGGAACCCTTTGCCACATTACCCTGCCTATTTTAACTAAAGATTATAAAGGAAATTCTAGAAAATACACTTAGCTTACTTCAGCTATTCTCCTAGCCTTTAAGCATGTCATCTCCCCATCCATGAGAACCATATATGGAAGATCAACTTTGGTTACAGAGTTAAAATTTCCCCCTCCCAGTTTGCAAGATTGTTATGCAGATTACCCAGAGATCACTCAGTTAAGAACTCCTGGCCCATCTCTACTTCAGATCTCTTGCAATGTGTTCCGGGATAGCACATTACTAGGCAACATGAACAGCCATTAACACACTATTTGGAAGCATCTGACTGACTGCCTTTTCATTTCCAGATAAACTCAAGGTGATCTTCAAACTGTCGCCCTCCATTCAGCTTTCGCAATCTCCAGAATGCAAAAAAAAATTACGTTGGTAAATATTGAACTCTAATACAAGTGGAGGAATAAGATTGAATATTCAACGGAACTGAAGATGATGAGAGTTGTGGTACAGCAATCTGAAGTCTGCTAAATTTGCAGAAGGCTGAATTAGGATCTGAAAACATATGTTAGCTCCTGATTTATCCTAAACCTTCTTCCAGTGCTTTTTAACGATTGCCAATTCCAAAGTTCTCTTCTTTAAAAACTGGTTATGGGCGGCAGTGTCAGTTTTTAGCAACAGATATTCTCCAGCAGCATCTGTTGACAACTTGGTTCTTCAGCCCTTCTAATGGTGCATCCATTGCCATTGTAATAGAGTGCATCCATCTTGCACTTATCAGCTGCGGTGGCGCAGTGGTTGGAATACTGTACTGCAGGCTACTTCTGCTGACTGCTGACTGCCAGCTGCCTGCAATTTGGTAATTGAAATCTCACCAGGCTCACCAGCTTTCCATCCTTTTGAGGTGGACAAAGTGACGACCCAAATTGTTGGGGGCAATGTGCTGACTGTAAAGCATTGTAAAGCATAAGCCTAAGTACTATTGCTATTGTTCCTGCATTTGTCCTCTCCCTTTCCTTCCTTCCACCTTTCCCAGGAGTAAAGCCTTCTCCAGAGAGCTGGGTTTTTATATGAGGTGTGTAAATTAAGTAATGAGACTGGCAATGTAGTATTTGATCTGGCAACACTTGGAAGGTGGGACTTGGAAGGGTGACAGGTGGACATGTGATACACCTTCAGTACGAGTTTGAACTCGCTAGAGTCATTTGGTTGCCAGTAGTGATTTTTTTCGTGAAACAGTTCTTTCTAGTGCGTTCTAAACATGAGTGACATCATTTCAAGCAACGGTGTGCTATTAGGTTTTGCTTCAGACTTGGGCACAATGCAATGGAAACTTTTGCAAAACTTCAGCAGGCCTACGAAGACCATGTTTTGTCAAGGGCCCAGGTTTTTGTCAAGGGTGCAAGGCATTTTCAGATGAAAGTTGATTGAAGATGAACCATGCAGCCAAAGGCCTTCATCTTCAAGACCCGATGAAAATGTCGACAGAATCTGGGATCTTGTGAGTTCAGATCATCGGTTGACAGTCAGAAGGATTGGGGAAGAGTTGAATTTTAGAACACACTAGAAAGAACTGTTTCACGGAAAAAAATTGCTACGGAAAACCAAATGACTCTACTGAGTTCAAACTCGTACTGAAGGCGTATCACATGTTCACCTGCCACCCCTCCAAGTCCCGCCTCCCAAATGTTGCCACATCAAATGCTACAATGCCAGTCTCATTACTTAATTTTCACACCTCGTATAATGTATCCAAAGTACAGTAATCCAAATGGGTCACTGAATGTTCAGTTATAAGACGACATATAAATGACCCCACAAAAAAGGTGCCAGGCTTTGAAATATCATATCAGCAATGGACAATCCTGAATAGGATTCGCACCTCACCTGGTGTCTGCCAGGACTCTCTGTATAAATGGGGCATAGTATCCTATCCTCAGTGTGACTGTGGGGTCCCATGGAAAACTATAAATCACATCATGACCGGCTATAACCTGAGGACTTAGTGCAGTATCTGTTTTTTTTTTTTTAAAAAATAAACAGCACTGCGCTTCAATGGTTAGATGGTCTAGACATTGATATTTGAACATAGATCTTTTTAACATTTATATTTTACTGGGTTCTACTTATTTAGTAGAAATGTTAATTTCTATTGCTAGTCCATGTACTTGTGGGAAGAAATATTCATCTGGTTCAGTTCCAAGCTGGGAGAAAGACACTGGAAACATGGAGGCTGCTTGGAAAGATGGTTTAATGATGAACAGCTGACCACACGGTGTTAAGAGTAGGGATTTTTTATACCTTCTCTTGGGCTTTGGACTTGAGCTTCCTGTTCCCGTGCAAGAACATGTATTCTATAGGGTTTATGAAGGGGTCATAGCTGGCTCTACAGGCAAAATACAAATTCTAGGTGTTTGAGCTAAGTTTGGTTGAAGTTTCTGAGGGTGATGCAATGAAGGGGCATTGGGCAATTCCTATTGGGGCTGAGTGCTAATCCTACCTTTGTTCAGACCTTGCTGCAGGGAATTTCAAAATATCCTGTCTTGAATGGATTTCTGCCTGCAGTATTTGTTTTGCCTATGAATAGAGCTACCTCAATTGGCTTCTTTCAATAAGCTCTTTCTCTCTTAAATGCTGACATCTGCTGAGGGGTGTTAAGAAAATTGGGGGCTATCTTATGCCTCCAAGAACATGTATCTCCATTCCTCCTTTAGGAAAATATATTACTCTGCCTTTTTAAATATTTCCTAAATTATTTCATTCTTCTCGAAGAGTGGGGGGGTGCTAACTTTCTACACAACCTAAATAAATAAAAGGGTATGATAACTTAGGCCTCATCCTTTGTGCTTTGATTATTTAAACCCAATCCTTGAAGGTTTTTGTTTTCTGAATGAAAAAAACACACACAAACAACTCACTCATGTTTTCAACATAATTTAATAAGAAGCTTCTGGTTTAAAAGGTAATCACAGCAAAGACATAAAAGAGCTGGTGGCAGTTGTTATGAAACTTGCTCTTACTCAATCCCCAGAAGTTACACTTGTAGACTTAACTGAGTTGGAAATGTTATTGCTCAATTTGATGTATGGAATATAGTTGTTTTCTTTGTGGGACCTTCTAATTTTAGCAGCAAGGAAGAAACACAAGGAGCATTGGGGGGTGGGGAGTGTGAACAGGGAGACTCCAATTGAGACTCTTGTCATTTAAAAAAAAAAAAACAGATCCAGCCCAGTAATTTTGGTCTTTTTTGGCATAATTTGAAAGAGTCATGGCATAATAAGTTAGGGGGTGGGGAAGCGATGGGTATGTCTTTAAGAGTATTCCAATAAAGCTATATGGATGGGTTGATAAGTGTTGCAAAAATGTACCTTAGGCATCAAGCTGTCTAGCTTGGATTACTCAAGCTGGCAATGAACACTAGGCAGCTCAGATCACTTTCTGAAACGTTCTACTTCAGCTACTAAGAATGACAAATGGTAAACATGGATTAAGTCTTCCTCAATCAGGTACCCTCCAAAGAGGTTGGTCCCAGAATTCTCATACATCATTGAAATAAAACCAGCAATTTTTGGAGTGACAATGGGAGGACACCAAGTCGGTGTAGGGGCGATTTATTGTACTTGCCTGGTCAGATGCAAAATGCTGCTAAAGTTTTCAATAACTTCTTTTGCTTAAGTGACAACCTTCCTGAATGTTGGTGACTCTTAATTCTAACAATTGTTCATTATTACAGTACTGATGGCATTGCTGCTTGCCTGTTGTTTCTGCTCTCTAGTCCCATGCCCCCCCCCACTCAAAAGAGTTTTGAAGTTGACTCATATTCATTTCATTGACCTTAAAACACAGAGAATGGTATTCCTGCTGAACATCTGGGGGCTAGGAAAGGAAGAAGGTGGGACATGAAATTAACCCAGAGTTATCCCCAATACTGGAACACCAACAAAAAGAACAGTTTTTGATGCAATGTGGAGATAGTACAGCTGAACCAGCAAAGCATCTACTTGGTTCTTAAGATACCTGAGGTTGTGGAACTGGATAGGTCCAGAGATGGTTCTGGAGTATCGCAAATACCTTTGTGTGCAATGCCATACATTAATTGGCACGATGCTGAGCAAACTTATGGAAATCTCTATCTTAGGTTTTCAATAGAGTTCCATTCGGTGCCAACACAAAAAGCACTGAAGTTATAAAAGTGCTGGTGGTTGGTATATGGTGAGCCCTCCCTTTTATCAGCACCAATTTTGAGCTCTATATAAAAAAATCAGGTTAATGGCAATGGAAGGTAAAGGGCGGGAATGTCTTTGTATTAATAGAAATGCCTTGCTTGTATCTTCCATTGGAAGAAAATGGTCCATAGATTCAGACATACTGAATGTCATTCAGCAGCCACATATTTGCTTGATTGTATTTGTTTTCTATCTTTAAATTCTTATAGGTCTCTCTCCAGCATCTAATTCTATTATTTTCCATATTCTCCTTCAAGTGGAGAACTACTTCTTCTTTTTTTCAAATATATATGATTCCATTGAATCATTTTTGAGGCAAAAGCAAAGAGGGCAGTACTGGAGAGTACTTGAGGCTGGGTAGTAATATGTAGAGATAAACATCTATTGTTAAAATTACTTGCATATTTCATTAGCTGACATTGGCTGATCATAAAAATCAGTACAGATTTTGGATGGAGATGGAAGCCAGGAAAATCCAAGGCTACAGAAGACATGAGCAAGTAATGTCAAGAAATCTAGATGGATGCATCCATGAAGTAACTAGAAGTTGAGCTCAATTTGAGATGTTTTTGGTTGACTCAATTGTGAGTCAGTCTCCTGGTGATTGTAGTCCCTATCGTTTTCTTGGCAAGATTTCACAGGTGGTTTGCCATTGCCTCCTTACAAAGGCCGAGACTGTGTGAGTGGCCTAAGGGGACCCAGCTGGCTTTGTACTAAGGCAGGACTAGAACTCATGGTCTCCTGGTTTCTAGCCCAAGAACTGCTGCATCAAACTGCCTCTCTTTTATAGATTAGGTTACAACATATTCTGGTTGTTATAATTGACTATAAATTAATGATTTGATCTGTAGAAGTTGGGTTAACATTAGGCTTGCGAAACCCTAATTAAATAACATAACAAAAGAATCCTAATTAACCCTTTTTGTGAGCTTGGACAAAAATGGACTGAGTGCAACTTTGATGCTCAGAATACATGCAGAGTGGGTTGAAATGTTCATCTTGGAGATAATGTGTCAAACATTGGACTCTGATCTTATGACTCTGTATATTAGCCCCCTTTTAAAGGGGGAAGAAACAACTCCTCTGCAACAGATCTTTTGACACAGATGATCATCAACTCCTCCTGCCATCTTTTATTACAGAAAAGCCACCAAACAGTATGAAGTTTGAAAGGTGCCCAGCACGACTCTTTTCAGAAAGTTTAGAAGCACCAGTTACGTTGAATACTAATGACAGAGCATGCTTAACTTCCAAGGTTCATCTGGTTGTACATATAGCCAGCACTGCTACCACCACCATCTCTCTAGGCTAGGTAGTGAGATAGAGTTGAATGGGGATGAGAAATATGAGCTTATTTCTGATGGAATTAAGAAAGGTATCAATTATTTCTCCCATCCAGCTGCATACACCTATCCAGAAGGCCTGTTTCAGAGAAGTCAGTGACTTCTGATGACTTTCAAGAGTAACATAGATTAACTGAGCTTGTAAGTCATAGCTTCATGTATATGCAATGATAGCAATACGTTCTGAGCTCCTGGCTTCCAGTAATTTTGACTAGCCTCTCTGACAGGTGACTGCATGGTTGTTTGTGTGTTTATGGCCAACTGCTCTCACAGACCAATTCATTGTGACTACAGTAGCATTGACTGGCATATATGATCAAAATTCTGAAGCTATGGAACGGATGAAAGGGGCAGGAGGGAAATGGAAATGGAGAGTTTGATGTTCATTTTCCACTTCTCAAAAACCTGGCCTCTGCAGAATACTCAGCTATTCCTTGGACTGGCCAGTTAAACTCTCTGAGTATCTGTGGGAGCTAATAAGGAAAAGCGAACTGAAATAAAAAATAAAATGAGGTAGGTTAAAAATAGCAAAACAGATCCAATTATGTTATGTCCAGAGACCAGGGGGAGAATCCAGGCTTGGAGACAGTGGAAATAACGAATTTAAAAATACAAATAATTTGAGCAAAGCATATAAAGACAGAGATCAATTCAAACTAAAAACATACATACTTCTGCACATTTGTTGCTCATTATACAGATGGGTACATGGGGGAAGGGCAGAAAGATGAAATCTAAATGTCAGATAATTGATCAGTGAAACCCTCCTTTAATCCGCTCTCCTTCTCCTGCGCTTCTTTGTACCAAAAGATGAATCTTTTATTAAGATTTTCCATATTGAGAATAGGACACCATTAGATTAAAAAATACTGATCTGTATTTGGGATTTCCATCTTGGAAATATCGGAATGATGTCGTCTCTTTGTAATTTTTAGTGGAAGAAATAAAACACACCAGTATCTACAAGGATCATGCTCCCTTATCCCCCGAAGTAAAGTACAACTGTACAGAATAGGTATGATTTGGATTCAAACACATCCGAGTTAAGATGCCTTATGCATCGAGCTGCTAGGGGCATTCTTTAGCCAATCTTTGGAATCTTACAACATTTCAATTAGCTTCCCATTTAGAGATACTCTCGTGTTACAGCTTGGAGAAAGGCAACCAGTGGAAATGACTAACAAGAATGGCACTGCTGTTTTTTGTTTTTTTTTTAATCAATGAGCACCATTATGCAAAGATCTATAAAGAAGAGCATTGATCAGCCAGATGTATTTGGCTTATGACCTTGCTGGCTGAGAATCGGGGGAGGTGGCCTCTCATCCCATCTGGAGATAGCCAGCCTGGGGAAGAAGTAGTATGAACGGAAAGGTTGACAAAAAGTTAACTCTATCACGATCATATTATACTCTCCAAAGCTAGGAGTCTAGCCGTTTAGATTTCCCAAAGGAATGGGACAAAATCTCATTTATACTCTTATCTGAAATATCTTGACCTGTTTGCAAAAAAAAGAAAGAAAGAAAGAAAGAAAGAAAGAAAGAAAGAAAGAAAGAAAGAAAGAAAGAAAGAAAGAGAAATGAAAAACAAAACAAAACAAAAACAACCACAACAAAATAATCCCCACACAAACGTCCATAAAAGCAAAAAGAGTTTACGAAACGTGGCCACTCTATGGTTAGGGCCTCTCACACGAAGATTAAAAATGGTACATTTATTGTGCTCTCTTGCATCAGTTTTAAGTGATAACTTTATAACAGCAGTTCTCAGCCTAACCTCCACAGATGTGTTTGATTACAACTCCCATCATTCCAAACCAACATACCCATTTGGCTCGCTAGCCATGATCATGGGAGCTCTAGTCCACCACACCTAAAAGACACCAGGTCAGGGGAATCTGCCTTACATCATACTATATAACCGGTGCTAACAGGCAGACATGATTAAAACAGATACTCCGTTTTAACGTGAAGACCTGTCTCTATTCATACAAACTCAGGATCAAGGAAAAAATAATTATTATTATTTTTAAAAATCCTAGAGCTGATTCTATTATCACAGCTTAGTTTGAACACCTCCGAGAGATTTATTCAGCTAAACCTCTTCAGCGTCGATCCTTTCCTGCTCAGACAGTGTTGCATTCTTGGGATCTTGAAGAAACCTGCATTCTGAAATCACTGTGGGAAAAGTGTGTCATGTTCTCAGAATGTGGCTGCATGGTCACCAAAGAAAGCTACAGGATCCACAATATCTTCTTCGCTTGCTTGGACAGGGTAACTCTGCAAATTCAGATGTCCTTCAAAATTTAATACCTCTTGGCATCAAAATAAGCACCAAGTGCCCTTTCATTACCAGTTCATCATGGAATTCCTGTTCAGGGTCATGAAAAATACTTGGCTACTTCCCCCTGATCTTACCGATGCAAAAAATACCTGTTTGGAAAGAAAGCATTCTGATAAAATATAAATGAGACAAAAAAACCCCCCACATCTCTTCCTCTCTCCCTCCCACACATTTATTTATTTATTTATTATTTATTTATTTAATCAAATTTATATGCCGCCCTTCTCCCGGCTTACAACATATTAAAAAACACAAGGTACAAATATTAAAAATAAATTAAACTCCAAAATTCGATTAAATTTAAAATTCATCTAAAATCCGCGTCCCTCGGGAAAGGCCAGATTGCTCAAAGAGCCAAGTTTTCAGGGCACGGCGGAAGGACCCCACGTCGGGGATAATCCAGAGTTCCGTGGGAGCTCGTTCCACAAGGTGGGGCTCCCCCACAGAGAAGGCCCTCCCACTGGGAGCCACCAGCTGACATTGTTTGGCTGATGGCACCCTGAGGAGGCCAACTCTGTGGGAGCGGACTGGTTGGTGGGTGGCTACCGGTGGCACAAGGTGGTCTCGTAAATACCCCGGTCCTAAGCCATGGAGCGCTTTGAAGATCATAACCAAAACATTGGTTATGATATAATAATCAGAAGGTATATGGTATATAATCAGAAGGATTCAGAGACTTAATTAAATATGTCTGTTTAGTTTCTCCATTTGATCATTCATTTAAACAACCATGTCTGCTATTTTTATCTTTAAAAAACTCTAGGTTTTTAAAACCATTCTCCGTGTCTATGGACCATGCTCCCAGAATTCCCACACAATATGTGGTAGAGTTCACCAAGCTGATTATATCAGTGCTAATTGCCAGACGACTGCAAAGAACATAAATCCTTCTATTCCCAACCATTCAAGTGAGAACTTCCTGGATGAGAAGCAAAGTGTTTTCAAGGAAAAAAACCCAAGAAAGTCTAGTTGCCTTTTGGAAAATCACCTTTGAGTCAACCATGGCCTGGATGATTGCAAATCTTCATGGGTATCAGGGAAATCAGTGCAAAATCTATAGTTACTGTATTTGTTGTTGTTGTTAGTTGCAAAGTCATGTCCTACCCATTCCAACCCCTTGTACAATGTTCCTCTAGGCCTTCCTGTTCTCTACCATCCCCCAGAGTTACTGTATATATTAACTTTATTGAATAGTGATGTTTTGTAAAGTAGGTTTGGGATAGAAGAAGATGATTGCAAGGATTTTCACCTTCTTTAGAAGGGCTGGGTTTTGGGGTGTTTATTTTTCAAAAAGAAACCCCTCCCCCTCTTGTTAATACTTTTTTGAAGAGAGAATCTGGTAAAATAATGGAAGTCCTTTAGATTCTTTCAATGACTGAGATTACATAGGCTTATTTTGGGTGTAAGAGCTATCAGTAGGATTTAAATACATTTATGCTCTGAATTAAATTCTTAATGTTTTACTTTTCAAATCTGGAAATTATTTGTAAGTCCACATTGCGTAAAAAATGTGACCACTTATGAAATGAGGACATGTTTTCAGAATGTTTTATGATACGTGGAAGAAATATTTCTTTGTGTGGAGTGGTACTCAAATGTTTCATATATTTCTTTTTATTAAAATGAAGAAAAGTTTTTGCTGCTATTTTTTAAACAAAACAAGCTTTTCACATGTGTCTGTTTAGCAACCATGCAACACTGAAGCACAGATTACAGAATTTTAAACTCTGAATTGACTCATAGCTGGAAGCAGGGGATGCTCTTATATTTTTACAGCATATCTTTCAGATAACAAAGCAGATAAACCAGCTTATTTTAAAGAACATTTAAGGGATGTAAGATCTTCAGAACATAGAATTCCGCACCAAGCATGGCTTTTTGTTGAGAATTCTAAATGTAAAATCTACACATCTGAAGATTGTGAAGTTTAGAACAAACAAGCATGCAGTTTTGGCAAGAAGGATGTGGACCTTCTGGCTCCTCCAGATGTTAGTACAGAACATATGTTTCTAAAGTAAAATTCCCATAATCAGGTAGAACTAATGAGTTAGAACGTTTGAGGGCTGGAGGCTATCCACTCTGACTCAAGAACAATCACTCCAAGCAGTTAAGAGTCCTGAAAATAGACTTACCTTATCATTTCTTTCACATAGAAACTTTAACCGCTGTGCACGCTTGTGCATAAATACTCCATCCAAATGTCCTGTCTCCACTGATCGTATCTCAATAGCTTTCTCACCCCAGCCCATTATTTGATTGGAGTGAATATAGGCTTGTCATAAAACAAACAAACAGACAACCCATAAACATTCTGTAATATATTCTGATTAAAAACAAAATAGCTTCCCCAGCAGGTATTATTATTCACAACTGAAATGTCTTAGGGTCAAAGTTCAAGACATCAATCAACATCCTGGTTCCATCATTAAAAAACAGAAAAATAGCTAATTCTATCTTCGTTGTTCAATTGCTAAGGTATGTCCGACTCTTCACTGTCCCATTGTTGTTGTTGTTAGTTGCGAAGTCGTGTCCGACCCATCGCGACCCCATGCACAATGTTCCTCCAGGCCTTCCT